>SDVV010020054.1:0-13401 GCA_016164225.1 Gammarus roeselii
ATATGAAGAATAACGTTTCATAAATTGCTGCAAGGCGAGACAAAGACGGTTCGATTGATCAAATGTTCGGTTAATATATTGAAAACCTTCTTCAGGGTTCAGATTAGGAAAGAAATTAAGATGAGATCACACAAGCACTCAAGCGAAAATTCTTGTTTAAAAGTGTTATCTTTGAAGCTAACGCCTTAAACAAGTATTTTTTCTAGCGAGTTTGCGTGATCTCATGAAAATATCTTTTGTTTTGTGTACCATGAAAAAGATTGGTGAATATATTAACCGAAAATTTTGTCTATCGAACCGACTTTTTCTCGCATTGTAGAAATTTTTCAAACGTTTCTCATCATGTTTCCCAGGCTTTTAATATTTGTGATCCTGAATATATATATCTGTACATATACACTGCAAAACAGGACTTTGAACTGCGCTCAGAGATTGAAGAACAAGGAAGATATTATCTTCTTGACGCCAGACTAGGGAAAAGGAGTAGTCATCTTGGATAGAGTGGATTAAATTTCAAAAATGAATCAAAGGCCGAGGGACGGGACTAAGTTTAAGAAACTTACACATGCTGACCTCTATAAGAATACTCTGTCTGAGGAGGGCAAGATTAATAAACATTCTTCGAGATTTTGAGAATAGCAATAAATTGTCTGCAGAGAAATGCAACCAACTGTCGCCCTTGTCTCTGCTACCGGTTAAAGTTCATTATTAACTGCTGACATGGCGTTCTAAATACTGGTTAAATTTTTGCTTCCGACTTGGGGTTGGATCTCTTTCAACGGATATTCTTCACGAAATTCGTTTAAATTTGTTGACGCAGTTAGGGAATTAGATTACAAAACAGATTGTTTCCTGGTCAGCTTCGATTTGTCGTCCCAGTATACTAGCATCCTTGGTAAAGTATCAGTAGCAATATTCATTAATAAATTATTTCGTAATGATATCGATTGAGGGTTGGGATTGAATAAAACATTTTTTGTTATGTCGTCCCTCTATCAGTAACCAATCTCAATTTCGATTTAACAATGAACTTCATCATGAGTGAGAAAGATTGCTAATGGGGAACCTCATCACGCCCTCGTTAACAAATATTTCACTAGGAATTTAATTTTTTTTTTAAAGACGATATCT
Organism: Gammarus roeselii; assembly: GCA_016164225.1. Lineage (NCBI taxonomy): Eukaryota > Metazoa > Arthropoda > Malacostraca > Amphipoda > Gammaridae > Gammarus > Gammarus roeselii. Next base: position 1,132 of record SDVV010020054.1, read on the forward strand.
TGACTTCTCAAAGACGATATCTTTAAACTTCATTTAAAAGACGATATCTTGACGATACATTTGTGCTTTCCTCGAGGCAAGATCGCGTCCAGTGTTTTTTCCATCATAATGGAGAATTCACCAGGGCACTAAAGAAATACAGAACTACGATTCCTCGATACATCCGCTTGCCGCATTACCAAAGATCCGCTTGCCGCATTACCAAAGATCCGCTTGCCGCATTACCAAAGATCCGTTGGCTGCATTACCAAAGATCCGTTGACCGCATTACCAAAGGTCCGTTAGCTGCATTACCAAATATCCGTTGGCCGCGTTACCAAAGATCCGTTTGCCGCATTACCATAGATCCATTGCCGCATTACCAAAGATCCGTTTGCCGCATTACCAAAGATCCGTTGGCCGCATTACCAAATATCCGTTGGCCGCATTAACAAAGATCCGTTAGCCGCATTACCAAAGATCCGTTGACCGCATTACCAAATATCCGTGGACCGCATTTCCAAATATCCGTTTGTCGCATTACCAAAGATCCGTTTGCTTCATTACCAAAGATCCGTTTGCCGCATTACAAAAGATCCGTTTGCCGCATTACCAAAGATCCGTTGGCCGCATTAGCAAATATCCGTTGGCCGCATTAACAAAGATCCGTTGGTCGCATCACCAAAGATCCGTTGGCCGCATTACCGAAGATACGTTGGCCGCATTACCAAAGATCCGTTTGCCGCATTACCAAAAATCCGTTTGCCGCATTACCAAAGATCCGTTTGCTGCAAATCCCAAGATCCGTTTGCCGCATTACCAAAGGTCCGTTTGCTGCAAATCCCAAGATCCGTTTGCCGCATTACCCAATGATCTTGATTTATGAAGCCTACACAATTTCATCTACTTAGCATTTAATTGATGTTTAAAAAAAATCACTATATCCTACATCAACTTTGATGTAAGTTAGATCGATTGATTGCTATTTGCGAAACCTTCAAGCCTCGCAAGCTTTTCCAAAACGTAAATGAGAAATAAGGTTTGCTCAGTGTAATGCATCCCTCTAAACATTTATTGGGAAGTGTATCCCTGGTACTCATCTTGGAAACTTTGTTGATTTACCACTCTCATTAGTTTATGTTGACCCAGTCATGACATAATGACACCAAAGCCAAAGATATTGTGGGAGAAGAAACTTATCCTAGAAGATGAAAAGTCTTGTGTCCATATCAGCGTGCGCACGTCCTCTGCATTAAGCTAGATTAATATGGGCAATTCGTAAGTCCCTCAACGCTAAGCCTGTAGCGGTCCTACAATTAACAGACACGTTTATTCACATTGCTTTCTTTGGACCTGCCTTTTTGTGAAGTCATCCTAGAGAATATAAAATTTGTAAAAAGACTACCTCCTTTTTCTTGAAGATTATTTAACCGCTTCCTGCTTCATGACTTATAGCCGGGGCGTTAGAATCTTGCTACCGTATCCACCGCGTGTCGTAGAAGGCGACTAAAAGGGCGCCTCGTAGCCGGGAGTAGAATCGTGCTACCGTAACCCCTGCGTGTCGTAAATAGCGACTAAAATGGGCGGAGCGAGGAGGCTAGGAATCCCGTTCTCTGTAAAACCCTTCCTCAAGGACGGCAAGACGAGCGAGGGGAGGAAGGGTTTGCTAGGGTCGCTGAATGTGCGTGGCTGTAGTACGAATGATGTAAAGAGGAGAGAGATTGGTGAGAAGTTTGTGAGGAGGAAGTTTGATGTGTTGGCGCTGAGTGAGACGGAAATGAAAGGTAAGAGAGAATGTGAGTTTGGTGTGATAAGTGGAAGAAAGTCTGATGTGGAGGAAGGTTGGGCACGAGAAAGTGTGGTTTTGATATTGAGTGATCGGTTGGCTAGTAGCGTTACCGAGTGCAAGGAGGTGTCCTCAAGATTGATGCGGGTGAAAGTCAAGTTAGGCGTAGAAAGATGGGCATTTGTGAGTGCTTACGGACCTGGCAGTGAGAGGAGTTAAAAGGAGAGGGAGCAATTCTGGACTGACCTGAGTGAGTGTATTGATAGTTTTGGAGGTCAAATCAATGTAGTTGTACTGGGTGACCTTAATGCAAGCGTTGGAGATGTAGTGGTGGGGAATGTGATAGGAAGGTATGGCGTTCCCGGTATAAATAACAATGGAAAAAACATGATGGGTCTGTGTATGGAGCAAGAGTTAGTGGTCGGGAATAGTTTGTTCAAGAAACGAGATATTAACATGCTCACATGAGTAAGGATGACCCATGGTGCAGTGGTGGAGAGAGCTGATATCGAGAACAGTGGTGGGGAGGCTGTTGGATGTGCGGGTGTTGAGATGGAGGGTGAAGGAGTGTCTGACCTTCTGCTGGTAGAAGGTAGATTATGAGTGGAGCAGAAGTGGAAGGGCAACAAACGAGTGGGATGAGGAAGACAGGTAGTGAAAGTGAGTGGACTGAATGTGAGAAGTAGAGCCGAGGAGTTCCAGCAGGCGTTGAGGGAAGAATATAACAACGTGAGAGGACAGGACCTGAGAGATGTGGAGGAAGAATGGGAGGCGTTAAGGGATGCGTTGCTGAGATGTGCGAAGAAGGTGTGTGACGCGCGCCGTGTGGGTGGGTGCAGAAGGAAAGGTTGCGAGTGGTGGAACGAGATGGTCAAACTGACGATGGCACGAAAAAGAGGAGCGTTTGAGGAGTGGTTGCAAATGAAGTGGGTGGTGGCTTATGAAAGCTACAAAGAGAGGAGAAGCGAAGTGGAGCGGGTGGTGAGGAGAGCCAAAAGGGACGCTGATGCCCGGTAGGGCAGACGGTTGTGCCAAAATTTTGAGGAGAACAAAAAGATGTTCTGGAAAGAGGTGAAGAGGGTAGGCAAGGGAGAGACCGGAAAGGAGGAAGTGGTGAAAGATGAAAATGGCCAGCTGTTGTTGGAAAGTGGTGATGTACGGATGAGGTGTGCCGAGTATTTTGTTGAGTTGTTGAATATCGAAGATGACAGAGAGGCTGACCCCACCACTGTGGGTGGTGGTACTCGGATGCCAGTTTTGGGAGAAAGACTTGTGGCGGACATTACCAGGGAAGAAGTGCAGAAGGCGGTGGACGGGATGAAAGCAGGGAAAGCCTTTGGTTTGGATGGCGTTGCGACCGAGTGCCTGATGAAGGGTGGAGTAACGGTTGTCGAATGATTGGTGAGGTTACTAAACTTGTGTTTTGTGACAGGCGTGGTACCGATTGAGTGGCGCAGTGCCTGCATTGTTCCGCTATATAAGGGCAAAGGAGATATAAATGAATGCTGCAACTCGAGAGGTATCAGTCTGTCATGTAAAGTTGGTAAGTTGTAGGGGAGAGTGCGATCAAAAGGATTAGAGACTGTACGGACTGCGCAATTGGAGAGGAACAGTGTGGTTTTAGGAGTGGTGGAGGGTGTGCCGATCAGATTTTTGCAGTGAGACAGGTCTGTGAGAAGTACCTTTCCAAAGGAAAGGATGTGTTCTGGGCCTTCATGGATCTGGAGAAGGCATACGACAGGATTGACAGGGAAGCACTGTGGAGGGTGTTGCGTTTGTATGGAGTGGGCGGACATCTGTTGAAAGTGGTGCAGAGTTTCTATGCTGACAGCCGAGCATGTGTCAGAGTGGTAAGCGGGGTGAGTGATTGGTTCACAGTGAAAGTGGGACTGAGACAAGGCTACGTGATGTTTCCCTGGCTGTTCAACCTCTATATGGATGGAGTGGTCAGGGAGGTGAACGCTAGTGTGCCTAGTCGTAGCTTGGAACTGTTGGAAGCGAATGGGCAGAGTTGGCAGTTGAGCCAGTTGCTATTTGCTGATGATACGGCCCTGGTTGCGGGATCAGAGGAGAAGCTATGTAAGCTAGTGTCTGAGTTTGGTAGAGTATGTGAGAGGAGGAAGCTTCGAGTGAACCTGGGTAAGAGTAAAGTAATGAGATACTCGAGGACTGTCGATGCGAGCAAAATTAGTGTCACCCTAAATGAAGAGCTCTTGGAGGAAGTTCAGTGTTTCAAGTATCTGGGCTTCCATGTGGAGATAACTGAATTAGTTGAAACTGAGGTGAAGGTGCGAGTGAAGGAGGGGTGTAAAGTGTTGGGTGCAATGAAGAGTGTAATGAGCTGTAGGACGTTGGGGATGGAAGCAAAGAGAGAGCTGTATGAGGGTGTTGTTGTCCCAACTGCGTTCTACGGAGCTGAGACTAGGGGGGCGAGCGCAGAGGATAAAAGGCGGTTAAATTTTATCGAGATGAAAGGTTTGAGGAGCATGGCTGGAGTAACGCTGAGAGACCAAATTACCAACGACGCGGTTCGAATCAGAACAGGGATGGTAAAGAAGTTGGAGGACAGAGTGGATTCACGTGTTCTGAGATGGTTCGGGCACATGGAGAGGATGGATGAAGGGAGATTGGTGAAAAGGGTCATGAATGCGTAGGCGAGTTGTCGCAGGCCTTGAGGTAGACCGAAGTTTGGGTGGATGGATGGTGTGAAGCAGGCGTTAGGAAGGAGAGACATGAATGTGGAGGTGGCGAGAGAGCGGGCAATGAACAGGCGTGAGCGGAGAGTGGTGGTGAATGGTTGATTTTGACGCTGCTCTGATGTGCTTTCCCGCTCTTGGCATACCGCTGTCGGGATGGTTGCGGTTTAGGGGGGGCCCGGCCATTATGACGCGGTGGGGGTAAACTAGTGAAAACTGTCGGGCCGTGCTGCTGACGACAGATCCTCGGACTGCACTAGTGAACCAGAGTGTATGTTGTGGGGGTACCGGTCGGAACCTTTAGCACAAAAGGGCTAAGTTGTGTGAGTGTGAGCGTATGAGGGTGTGAGGTGCGCCTTGCCGTCGGCCACCCCCCTTTCTGGTGGACGCGGCCTAGTGTCTGTATCTGTATCTGTATGGAAATTAACTTCATTCAAAATCTTATTTTTGAATGGGTTTCCTACGTTTACATTTGATAGCTGCATAAAAATATGGTTCCTGACTTCTGTATACATCCCTTTGAGAAGAGCAGCAACTGTAAGTCAAAAAAATATATTTATATATCTATCGCCCATCCCTCCTCCCCTTTCCCGACTGCCGATGGGAATTTCCACCATCGTTGTTGTCAGATAAAATTCCCCTGTCGTTATAGAGCAATTCTTTAAAAAGCAAGGTATCCCCCTGTTGTGGGAGTAAATCATTCTAAGGTGCATATATATAACATTGAAATAGGTCATTTCTATGATATGGTAATGTTTTAATTACGCTAAGAAAGCGTAAGTCATAGTTGTTAGACTGAAGTAAGCCATCTTGTGTACAAAATGTCCTGAGTGTCCGTGCGTATGTTGTTACCAACCGGCGAGCTTGAAAGATGATCGCCTCGGGTAAGAAGATAAGTTTTCAGTGTGCGTTTAACCATGACCCGGTGTCGTTCGTGACGGTTTGCTCAAGGATGTGGAACCCCTTTTGGATACTAAACTTAACATCAACGTCCACTGACTAGAAAATAATGTAGGCCTTATTGTAGCAGTAGAGAGAAACTAACCCTGCTAGTTAGATATGACGCAGTTTTGCAAATATCTAGATTTGTAGCACTCAATGACCGTTAGCGCCACATGAAGTGGTCATTTGATGGAGATAGAAATCCCGCCAAATCCAAGTAAGTTCTCAGCGTGCGATATAATATATTAAAAAGAAAGATCAATGTGTAAAGAAAGTGATAAAGGAAAGGATATAATTCCCACAAAATGGTTCAACTTCGAACCAGATAGGAAGATCAGTGCCGTCATTGTTTTGGAAATAGCAAGCGTCATGGTGACGACGCCATCTAGGAAAATGATGTGCCCAACGAGTGTCCAGTGTGAATATAAAGCTATAGGCAGTGATATATTAATTTATTTTGTTTAGATCAAAATTTGGGTAAAAGTCATAGTATGTTATCATTTTGTAAAAATTATAATGGAAAGAGACAGATTTCTTCTGGCACATGGTAAATGTATTATAATTGGTGCTAATGTTTTGATACTTTAGTTTTCAAGGTTAGTCATGGTTGACAAAGTTTGAGTGCAACCCTGGTTATCGTTGGGGATTACTTTGTTAAATGATGACAGCTCCAGTTATACAAAAAGGTAAAGAAAACTACATAAAATATTGTTAAACATGATAACAAATGGTGTCAATTTGGATTTTTTGTTTGCTTATTTGTTTTTATGCCTTAAAAGGTAGTGTGCTTTTCACTGAAAGGTTCCGGAAACATTTAGGAAGACACAATTTTAATTGATAAATAGTTAAATAAAGTAGACATAGGTTGTGTCTACATGCTATCAGGAGATCGTTATAGCGTTGGGAAGAAATGATAATTTTCTTGATTGATTGTGTGCCTATGAGAAGTAGTGACTTCTCTAGTGACAGGCTTGGAAGCATTCCTGAAGGGTGGTATTTCAACCAACAAGAAGTTAATATAGTAGATCGTTGGTTTCTGTAAGTCACCAAGATCAAAATCAATTGTCAATAGATTAATTTTTCTTCTTGGTTTTTAGGTATTGAAAAGTCGTGTGCTTCTCACTGACAGGTTTTGGAAACATTTGAGAAAGGTGAAATTTGTTGACTAGTTAGTCAAGTAGACTCCGTAACTGAACGGACAAGGTAAAAAAAATATTCTGTGACGGATACATACCCAAGGATCTCAGGATGGCGCCACCCTTGGACGGTCTCATGAGTAGTAAGGGGCATATAAGGGCTTCATCACAACCCTGCTTGCAAAGTTGAAACAGTGTTGTGAGGCAGACTCCTTCAGCGCCCCTGAAAATTTAGATGCTCTTGCTATGAATGTGAGGCTAGCTGGAGGGCACATCCAAAAGGTAGTGGAGCTGCAAGAACAGATCCAAGAGATCCATTTAAATGATGAAACAGTTAGCGAAGATGCATTCTACAATATGGCAGCGGACTATGTGAAAGATTTAGACGAGGTAAGGTTGCTCATCACAAAATGTACCGCTTGATGGAAGAAACTAGATTTGATCCACCTAGCAACGCCACTCCATCTGTTAGTTAAACATGGAGGACAGCAATAGGGAAGTTTCCAACTCTAGAGAAAATGGAGTTCTCCGGGGAAATACCCGCGTTCAATAGTTTTTGGCTGTCATTCAAAGCTATTGATCAGAGTACAGATTTGGAACCCTCTGAGAAACTCCATTATCTAAGTAGCGAGTTGAAGGGGCCTGCCCAAAGTGTGTTGATGGGTTTTACACCCACAAATGAGGCATACCCTCAAGCAGTGGCACTGCTCAAGAAACAGTTTGAAGATGAGTCACGCATAAAAATTGCTCATATTTATGCCTTGGATGACATTCAAGCAAGTTCGAGATCCTTAGCATCCCTGCAGGAGTTCAGACAAAGGATGGAAGCTCAATTGTGTCACTTGGAGACTGCAGGGATAGACTGCAACAAGTGCACCAATTGCAGCTTCATCTAAGTCAACTTGCTCAAGAGGAAACTACTTCCCACCATTTTAAAAGCTTGCAATGGTCACAAAGAAAATTCTGAAGCCTGGAACATGAAAAATTTCCGCGTGGCACTGCGAGAAGTCATAGTAAGAATGGAAAACTGTGACACACAAGGTAAATCCCAAAATCCTGGGAAGCAAAGGCCAACTGCTGGCACTCAAAGATCAGCACATAATGAAAATCGCTCCAGAGGGAATCAGGAAGATAACTCCAAGCCCCTGAGCACTCTTGGGTCCTTTCAGGTAGGAACTTCTGGGTGCGGTCTATGTTCAACAGATCACTCGGTGTATAGATGCACAAAATACCAGACCACCGAGGCAAGGAAAGCTCGAGTATTTGAGCAGCGCCTTTGCTACAAGTGCTTCAAGGTGGGCCACAGAGCAACGGATTGCTCTGAAAAAGACTCATTCTGCAAAATATGTAAAAAGACAGGTCACCATGGTGCTCTATGTAATAAAAAAGGTAAGTATCCGCAGTCAGAAGACAAGTCTTCAGGTAATCAGAAAGGCATGGTTGCTGTGGCTACTAGTCCTGCAGCAAATAGTCCTGCTAGTGTAGCTACTGTTAATGCACTGGCAGCAGGTTGTGGAAAGGCTACTGCCCTACCCACAGCAATGGTAAGTTTGAGAACCAAAGAAGGAACAAAGCTTGTGCGAGCTTTGTTTAATCAGGGCGCGCAAAGATCCTTCATTAAAAGAGGAATACAGAGCAATGGTGACACATCATGTCGTCACGCCACCCTGACCATCGATGGTTTCAATAGTAAAGGTACTGAAACTGAGTATGACATCACCACTCACAATTTATGTGCCAACACATGAGAGCATATCCATGGATGTGATAGTGGTTGACACTCTAGCTGAAAGACTCCACATGAATAGAGTAAATGAGCTTGCTCAAAGGTTAACAGCCAACGGACGTAAACTGGCTGATTGTTCTGAAAATACAGTCCACTACCCTGTAGACATGCTCGTAGGAGCAGACTATTGTTATAGCTTCATCATTCCTAAAGAACAGGATAAAGGTGTTACAATAATATCATCAAAGCTCGGAGACATGTTGTCTGGACCTATAACAAATAGAGAGTTGGCCTCCCCCCAAATAAGTGTAATCACTGCACTCAAGGTTGCAGTCAACAAGGAACCTGAAAGAGATGTCGACCTGTTGTGGAAGCTATATATCATTGGTATTTCGCCAGAGGAAGCTCACCCAGATGATAAAACAGCGCTAGAGCAGTTCAACAGAAGCATCAGATTTTCTGAGGGTAAGTATGTAGCTAGACTACCGTGGAAATCCTCTCATCCCACGCTGCCAATCAATTATCGCTTGGCCCAGGGTAGGCTGGTAAGAAATCTCAAGCGTTTGAGATCAGAACCTGAACTCTTGAAGCACTATGATGGGGAACAGTTGCCGAATGGTTTCATCGAAAGGGTAAGTAACATGAAACCGATGGATGTTTGTCATTACTTACCACACCACGCAGTAAACAAGGATTCTCCGACAACTCCTCTGCGTGTGATACTTGATTGTTCAGCTAAACCACACATTGATGCAGAAAGTCTGGATGATTGTTTGTACCCTGGACCATCCATGGCCCCTTAGTCACCTCAAATGTTGATGCGATTCAGATTGGGGGCGCTAGCTGCCTGTTCTGACATTGTAAAGGCATTCTTGATGGTAGGGTTGGATGAGCAGGACAGGGATTTTACTAGGTTTATATGGCCTAGAGATCCCAAGGATCCTGACAGTCCCATAGACACTTATCGCTTCAAGGTCATCCTCTTTGGAGCAACCTGCTCTCAATTTATCCTTAATGCAACCATTGATCACCACTTTTAAAAATATGGTGAACAAAGAGACATTACTGATAAAATCAAAAGGAATATCTATGTGGATAACCTCTTGATCACAGCATCAACAAAGACTGAGTTAAAAGAATTCCATGGTTCATCCAAAGAAATCTTAGGTGAAGCTGGGCTCAACCTCAGGGGATGGGCAACAAATGACCCAGAGCTCAAAATGATCACAGAAAAGAAAGGTGAGTTAGATGTCAGAACCACCGTTCCTGTCCTGGGACTCAGATGGGAAACAGTCCAGGACATCATAGCAATAGCTCCAAAGAAACTAGAATCAGGTAAGTCAACCAAGAGAACCATCTTGCGGGGTTCAGCCGCACAGTTTGATCTCCTTGGATTAATGACCCCCATCACCACCAAAGCCAAATTCCTAATGAAGGAAATTTGGTAGTCAATGGTGAGTTGGGATGATGATCTTCCAGAATCCTTTGAAGTAAAATGGGAGAAGATCAAGAAAGAGTTCTCAATGATAGGTGACATACCCATCAAGCGCAACGCAGAAATTGGTAAATCAGTGACGCTTCACACATTTGTAGATGCCTCCACAGTAGATTATGGAACTGTTGTGTATGGGGTCAGTGAAGGTAAGGCAACACTGTTAATGGCAAAGGGTCGGACTGCACCTGAAAAAACGCTTTCTGTACCAAGATTGGAATTGACTGCAGTACTACTTGGAACAAGGCTGACCAGGTGTGTATGTGAAGCTGATGAATGGGAAGTCAACATTGAAGCCATTCACATGTGGTCAGACTGCCAAGTTGCCTTGGGTTTGATCCACTCAGCAAGCCCACTAGAGGCTTACATGCAAAACCGGAAGCTAGACATAAAGAAAGCTCTCACTAATGCTAACTAGCACTATGTTCCCACTGATCAAAATCCCGCAGACCTGATAACTCGAGGAGCGAGCCCGAGGAAATTCAAGTCAAGTCACCTGTGTTTGGATGGACCCAAGAACATAGTGGAACTCCAGGAGTTGGAAAACTTTCCAACTCAAGTGCACACTGTAACACTAAATAAAGTTGAAGAGATCCCACCCATCGAGCCTTCCCCACTTGCAGTTGCAAACAAATGTTGCACCTTCAAGAAGTTGATTAACACTCTGGGGTGGGTGAAGAAATTCATAGAGTGCCTAAAGGTTAAGGCAAATCTTAATTCAAATGGTAAGTCAAATGGTAAATCAAATGGTAAGTCAAATGGTGAGTCAAATGGTAATTCAAATGGTAAGTCAAAGGGTATGGTGAATAGTAAGCCAAATGGTATTCCTAATAGTGTGTTGGTAAACAATGGTATGAGACAACCTATGAGTTTGACTCTCAAGGCGAGGAAATGGTCTGAGAGCCGGGCAGTCAAAGCTCTTCAGCAAGAAGTATTTGCGGATGAGATAAAATTCATTCGCAATACCAGTTCCAGGCGCTCCACTCCATTGATGAAGCAACTCAACCTGACGCTCAGAGGTGACAAATTAGTAGTAGTAAGTAGACTCACCAAAGCTGAGGTGAGGAATCTGTAAAATATCCAGTCCTACTACCTGTCAAGCATCGGATCACCGATATGATTATTGAAGAATGTTACCACTTGGGAATAAACCACGTCGTGGCCAGCCTACGTCAAAGGTGGTACATACCGAGAGCCCGACAGAGAGTCAAAACCATAATTAGGAAGTGCATGCAATGCAGACGGGAACGTGGGACACATTTTCGTGAACCACTCACCCCTACCCTACCAAGTTATAGAGTTACTCACTAACGTCCTTTCGCGGTAACTGGTGTAGATTATGCCTGTCCCCTTTATGTTAAGGAAGGGACTCAAGTTGACAAAAGGTAATCGCCTTGTACGCCTGTGCATCCACACGAGCAGTTCACCAGGAAGTTGCCAAGGAGATCTGTCCGCAGAAGCATTTCTAAGAACCTTACAAAGATTTTCTGCTCGTCGTTCCTATCCTCAAATGTTGATCAGTGATAACGGATCAAACTTTGTGAGTTCCGCCAAGATCCTACAATCTTGGGAGGAACATCACTGTGTACGGAATGCTCTGAATCAAAATAAGTGCAAGTAGCATTTTAACCCCAGTCGGGCCCCTTGGTTCGGAGACTTTTTTGAGAGGATAGTGAAGATGGTCAAACTGTGTCTTCAGAAAACGTAACACAGAGCTATGGTGACAGAAGACGAACTGCACACTGTACTCTGTGAAAAAGAAGCGGACGTCAATGACCGTCCGCTAACATCTATTTCAGACTCAGTTGATGACTATGAACCACTGAACGCCATCCCAGATGATGCTTGGATTTCGTCCAGACAGCATACCTGTCGCAACGCCTGATCCGAAGGTACGATATTATCCCTCTATTTTCACAGCAGAACTCCTGATGCGCCGCCAGAAAACCATCCAAAGGATGTTACACCAATTCCAAACCAGGTTCAGAAAAGAATATCTGACCATTCTACGGCATAACGTCGTAGAAACCAGGGAGATCAGTGCACCCAAAGTGGGTGACATAGTTCAGATCCACGACGAGGGTCCCAGGCTACTATGGAGCCTGGGCCGGGTCATCGACCTTCACAAAGGAAAGGATGGTCACGTACGAAGTGTGAAATTGAAAACGCGCGGTGGGACAGGCAGTCGACCTGTAGTATTACTCTACCCATTAGAAGAACAAGCGAAAGAATCTTCAAATGTTTCTCCCGAGTTGCCGGAACCAAACCAGGCACCCCTGCCCGATGCGGATGACACGCATGAGAACACAATTTGCCGGGTCACCCGTGACAAGGGAGACAGCTTAAACACAACAGCTGTACGTGAGTTAGGCGCTACTAGACCCAAAAGAGCAGCGGCTCTAATAGCAAAAAAGCAAATTGTCACTCAACTACAATAGATGACAATGCGCTTTTCTCTCTGGCGGGAGTGTGTGGAGATTATACCCCACATGCCTCGCACGGAGAAGAAGTTG
>SDVV010020055.1:0-13401 GCA_016164225.1 Gammarus roeselii
ACTATTGCAATCACCACCCAAGTCACTGAACAATGATGGGTCACTATTGCAATCACAGCCCAAGTCACTGAACAATGATGGGTCACTATTGCAATCACAGCCCAAGTCACTGAACAATGATGGGTCACAATTGCAATCACCGCCCAAGTCACTGAACAATGATGGGTCACTATTGCAATCACCGCCCAAGTCACTGAACAATGATGGGTCACTATTGCAATCACCGCTCAAGTCACTGAACAATGATGGGTCACTATTGCAATCACAGCCCGTCACTGAACAATGATGGGTCACCATTGCAATCATACCCCAAATCAATAAAAAAACATCCAACAGCAATGGAAAAAATTAGAAAAGTTTTAATCCATGGATCAAACATCAATCAAAAAATCTGGAAAAATAACTGACAACAACCCATCCAACATCAATTTAAAAAAATTGTGCAAGAACGATATACCTAGCTATTTTAAAATATTTTTTCCTACAATTTATGCGATTGAGATGAACTAGAAGGCTGTCAAACGACCCGCCAACGGGGGCAATCCGTCGTTGTTACGATTAGTTTGAGCACTGCCTGATACCGCGAAGTGAGTGGTCAGGCGGCGGCTCAAAGAAGGGATGATGAAAATGATTATAGTAAATGTGTATGTAAACAGAAGAGTCGTTTGTAGGAGCAATTTGTTTCAAACGAATAGTATTAGGATGCCAAGTTGAGTTATTTTAAGGTATCAAGTCGAACGAAAAAGGAAACCGCTTCGTTGCGATCGCTTGTCCGCAGCTCCTCGCGAAGGGAAGATGGTGTGTGAAAAAGATGAGAGAGAGATATTGAGACTGTCAAACTACAGAAAGAGGTAATGACTGAAGCGCCTGACTGATTAGGTGAGATGAATCATAACACATTGAACCCAACAAATAGCGTGCGATCAGAGGGATCGTATCCATGATGGATATGTTACCATGATTCCGTGACCTCCCACCATCTCCCTGCAAGAGACAACTCACACCTCCTAACACCATTCAACAATAAGTCATTCATCCCTTGAAACAGTGTGGATTGTCGATACATAGTTAATTATAGTTCACACATGTGACACTGCAACTGCACGTAAGAGAAACCACTGTATTTCGACGTGCTTTGAATATCCTACCCTCAGCGATGGCTTGGAGTAGGAAATAGCGTTGGGATGTTGAGGATAGTGAAGTTGACCAAGAGGGAGTAGAGACCACTATGGCACTGCATCCAGGGCTCAGCATCAGCTGCAGCACTGCATGCAATGCGCCCGAACCTTCGTTCCTGCCAGGTAATGAGGTTAGAATGCACACGCCTAAGCCGGCAATGCGGTAAAACAATTCCGCTGTAGTTTTAGTCTCACAAAATGAAGGGCGACATTCAAAATAAGAGTTGTTAAGATTCAGTCACTATAAACACATGTCCTAAACACTTCAAGCCAGACTGATCATACAATTCATCGAACGCGGCCAAACTGTGCTACTGCTCAGCGCCTGAAATACGTGTGCTGGGTGTACAAATATACAACGGACTTTTCACCATCACATGTGCGTGTATGAGAGTAGGCCCCCAAACGACCAAGGTGGATTCGCACAGGAGGTAGCGGTGGCACAAACGGATCTACCATCAGTGCCAGTCATTTCAACCAACTGAGACATGCATTAATATATTTATACATCGCTCCAATGGTAGCTATAGAGATTCACACTAACATATTACTGATATACATAAACTTTCATTTCATAAGTAGTGATCACTATCGGGTCTCCTCTCCCCTCCTCCCACCACATCATTACTTTGTTCTTCCATTACTTCTCGTCACGTGTTCGACCTCACATAAAAGTATGCGGCGTTGAAAATTGTTAGCTGCACCTAGGATACCGTTAGTTGGTACACGCCGTGGTCAATGATCGGCCCATTGTTAGCTGCACCTAGGATACCGTTAGTTGGTACACGCCGTGGTCAATGATCGGCCCATTGTTAGCTGCATTAGCTGCACCTAGGATACCGTCGATTGGTACACGCCGTGGTCAATGATCGGCTCATTTTTAGCTGCACCTAGGATACCGTCGATTGGTACACGCCGTGGTCAATGATCGGCTCATTTTTAGCTGCACCTAGGATACCGTCGATTGGTACACGCCGTGGTCAATGATCAGCTCATTTTTAGCTGCACCTAGGATACCGTTAATTGGTACACGCCGTGGTCAATGATCGGCTCATTTTTAGCTGCACCTAGGATACCGTCGATTGGTACACGCCGTGGTCAATGATCGGCCCATTTTTAGCTGCGCCTAGGATACCGTTAATTGGTACACGCCTTGGCCAATGATCGGCCATGTTCTGTCTTGATGGCGATACTACTTCTTCAACTCTCGAAACTTGTTGGCTAATTAAACACTTTACCTGTGACGGCCCTGTTTCGATGTTATACAAATTCATAGACATTTCTAAAGAGTATGAGAATCATCCAATACCATGTGATGCACAGGTAATCCATTCCATCCGTCGATAGCTTCTTAGGTGCACTTGTTGTTCAAGACTACGCTGTGAGTGCCTATAGCGGTAACAGTTCTAGGGTCCACCACTGATGCATGACAGGCACGACTACGAGTGGCATGCCCACGATTGGCATGACCACGATCGGCTCGACCACGACAGGTGCAACTAAAGCAATCTCGGACACGAATGACACGACTATGATCGTCTCGACCGCGTCAAGTTCTAATAACGACTGGTGCAAACGAAACAGGTTCTACTACGACTGGCACTCTCACGACAGGCATGACCACAACAAGCTCGAATATCAATACAATGACAGCGTACAAGCCTAAACAATCAGAGGGAGCGTGGTATCCACGGCCACCTATGTAAAATTTGCGTTCCTGAGGCTGAGAAGTCACTATAGGCTCTCCGCAGTTGGACGGAAGTTGCGATACTGAAGGGATACGGCATTGAACAAAGCCACCTGTTGATGGGGAGAGAAAGGAGAGGGAGGGCGAGCAGCTGCAGCACATGACACCTGATGCATAGAACCCACGTGGCGTTTAGGAGCTGCCCCACACGCTACTGCCGCTCTGCCATGCGTCCCCACGTGTGTCCACTGTTTTCATCTCCAAAGCTTGCTGCGAGAGTCGATGATCGGCAACGGTGCCGTTGTGGCACCAGGCCTGCAATGGAGCCGTTATGGCACCTGGGCATCAATGGTGCCGCTATAGCGCCAGGCCTACAATGAAGCCGTTGTGGCACCAGGCCTACAATGGAGCCGTTATGGCACCTGGGCATCAATGGTGCTGCTGTAGCACCAGGCCTACAATGAAGCCGCTGTAGCACCAGGGCTACAATGGGCCGCTGTAACACCAGGCCTACAATGGAACCGTTATGGTGCCGCTGTAGCACCACGCCTACAATGGAGCCGCTGTAGCACCAAGCCTACAATGTAGCCGTTATGGCACCTGTGCCACAATAGTTTCACTGGGGCATCAGTGCCACAACCATTCCGCTATGGAACCGGGGCCACAACGGTGCAGAGTGACGAAGGACACAGGGGCGCCAGTGCATTTGGGCCCAGTGAGCCATCATTAAACCTGTCGAAAGTGTTCCGTATCGGTACTAGTACTATACATGCATTGGCCGGTGAGGTTTTACTTATGTATACAGTAATAAATCAGAAGGTCAACAGCCGATCACACAACTCATTCACTAGCAAATCAAATACTTCCAAAGCCCGCACGGTCCTGACACAGCGTCTGATCTCGTTCGGTTTTGTAGGTGTTCTCCTGATTTTGCGCACACACATCGCGTAATGATCGCTTGAATAAGGTCAAATAAGAACAACGGGTAAAAATACAAATGCTTTGTACATTTATATCAAAGTTTAACGAAACTCGAGCTTATTCATCTTAGATAAGAGGTCACATCTATTAGTATTTTCTCGGATACCATCACACATAAGACTTGCCCAGCAAAGCACCAGTGTTTTAAAAGCAGGATAGGCGCTTCTTCTATGCTGGTCCATGTAGCGGAGCTAACCGAAATGATGACTGCAGCTTCTGCTTTATCTTTACGAGCGATATGCACCCAACACAGCCCAGGCAGGGCGTTCCGCCACCAACACCATCCGCCGCAGAACTGAGCGGCACCAGGCTGCACACCTCAGCCGGTGGTTGGGTGACCATCTGCACACCTCAGCTGGTGATGTTGGGTGACCATCTGCACACCTCAGCTGTTGGTGTTGGTGATACACGGTGGACCACTTCGTCTTCCGAGATAAGGATGGGGTGTCTGGGTAGCTACTTCAGTTGTACCGGTGCATCGGTACAATCGAACACTAAAAATGTCACACAAATTTCATCATTCAATTTTTTTCAAACATTTTGTATTTGTGCAGAACCTTTACCTTACGGTGATTGCAAGGTGGATCATTTGTGAGTAATGGGCTCCCTACTTATATTCTTTATTAGTAGCCGAAGTACGAGATAGCCTCAAATAACATCCTCGTACCAGTATCAGCATTGACCAAGTAGCTAATACATTTTTAGATTATCGGTTCGGGTATTGGCTGATATCTGAGTAGGTGCATCTCCAGTAGCTACCACTCCGTTAGTATTTGTTCGGGTGTTGGCTGATATCTGAGTATCGCTACATCTCTAGTAGCTACCACTCCGTTAGTATTTGTTCGGATATTAGCTGATATCTGAGTATCGCTGCATCTTTAGTATTTGTTTGGGTATTGGCTGATATCTGAGTATCGCTGCATCTTTAGTAGCTACCACTCCATTAGTATTAGTTCGGGTGTTGGGTAATACCCGAGTATCGCTGCATCTCTAGTAGCTATCACTACGTTAGTATTTGTTCGGGTAATGGCTGATATCCGAGTATCGGTGCATCTCTAGTAGCCACCACTCCGTTAGTATTTGTTCGGGTGTTAGCTGATATCCGAGTATCGCTGCATCTCTAGTAGCTACCACTCCGTTAGTATTTGTTCGGGTGTTAGCTGATATCTGAGTATCACTGCATCTCTAGTAGCCACCACTCCGTTAGTATTTGTTCGGGTGTTAGCTGATATCAGAGTATCGGTGCATCTCTAGTAGCCGCCACTCCGTTAGTATTTGTTCGGGTGTTAGCTGATATCAGAGTATCGGTGCATCTCTAGTAGCTATCACTCCATTAGTGTTTGTTACATCAAAACCATCCATTATCAGAGTAGTCTCAAAAACGTATTCGAAGTTGAGCGTTATTGCAACCAATAAAAATTCCCTGCACGGATCTCATGAACGGTAACTGCTTCACGTCTCTCATCGCATAACAATAGCACAGTTCTAGATACAGAGGTGATAGCGAATACCCTTCAATTTAGAATGGTAGACCATCGAACACAAATTACGGTTGCATTTTTGTTTTTCAGATATTGCGCACACACACCGCGAAATTATCGCTTGAATAAGGTCAAATAAAAACAGCGGGTAAAATTACAAAATGCTTGGAACATCTACATCTAAGTATAACTAAACTCGAGCTTATTCACTTTGGTATGAGGTCTATTCCACTAGTATTTTCTCGGATGCCACATAATACGTTTTTGAGACTACTCAATCCACTAATATTTTCTCAAATACCACATAATACGTTTTTGAGACTACTCTAACACGTTTTTGAAGTTGACCCCTAAGGTCAACTTGGCAATAGACTCCCTGGTCAGAATTTTGGTATCATTCAACTTGACAGATTGCAAACTAGTGTGTTAGCAAACCACAGCAATAATAAACATCAATTTAGCTGTTGCAGGGGACGGCTACAACACGAACAGTGGCTGCAAGGAACGACAACAACATAAAGGATCATTGTGAAAGCCTAACCACGATCTTATTTACAAGCCATGGCATAGTAGGATTAAGCCTTATTTGACACGGAAGCACCACTTTGTTACTATAGTTATGTTACTGACGTTCAGATTACATTGTTGAGGATCATCAAGCAAAGGTGTCGATAGCAAATGATATGCGTTTAATTGATACAATCTTCTAGATTGGTTAATATTTGTTTAGCGGGTATTGACTCAGTATGCATGACAAATCATGGATGCAAGTTACTGCTCGCTAGTCAAGTAATTCATGAAGGAATGTCCACCGTAAGAAGGCTTCTTCGCGTCGGCATTTGCTACCCAAAGCTACCCTCCACCCATCTCTAATGTTATCCAACAGTTTGGGACCTGTATGGTGCACATTGTAGGAACAAAAAAGAGCACTAAACTTCAATAAAGTAAGTTTGGCTCCTTTGTATTTTTGTGTACATTGCAAGAAAATGTAACGCCCAACTTTTTCAAAGAGTAGCTATCTGCACACCTCTTTAAATCAGGTGCACATAATGAAAAAACTCTACGCCGAAAACCCAAAAGAGTACGTGTCTCCACTTCATTATCTAGTGCACATTATACCGAAGATAAACGATAACACTAATATTGAAAGAAGTACATCATCAGCACTTCGTTATCTGGTGCACATAAAAAATTGACTAGATAAACACCAAACTTTAAAATAGTATCATCTTCACTTCGTTATCCGGTGCACATCATTAGAAAATAGCCGATAACACAAAACTTAGAATGAGTATGTTATCACTTCGGGACATGGTACACATCATAAAATATACTAAGATTACCCCAAACTTAGAAAGAGTATATCACTTCGGGGCCTGGTACACATCGTAGGATATACAAAGATAACACCGAACTAAGAAAGAGTACGTTATCTCCACAGTAGTATATATAGGTGCGAAACACAAGTGAAGGAATAAAATAGGGCTTAATTAGCAGTGGGGAGGGGGTTAGCCGGAGTCAGGCGGGCAGGACCGGAACTGATTTTAGCAGGCGAAAGGGGTGGACGGCGTTCGGATTATTCATACGGCATTTATATGTCAATAGGTTCTATAAATAGTTTGTTTATATATAAAGATTTACATATAGACTACCTTTGGTATTTTTGTCGTATTTTCAATGCTATGTATACTGTATTGCAATTCATTGCATGTCATGTTGTGTACCTGCAATTTCATTGCTAGTCCTCCGAGTGTTTGGGGATAATAATAACATACTATTTGATACTTTTATTGATAATGAATCTAACAGTTACATAATAATTTACACGCAATATTAAAGGTTAAAACCCAACGCATATTCTTCTTACACGAATGTTGATTTTCGGACCCGTCCACGATGAATTTTTCAACCTTGGTATCATTTCTACGTCTTGCGCTGTTGGAAAACCGCTCGATTATCTTTTTGACGGGTATATTTTGACATAGATAATATGCAAAGTAACTGCAGTAAGCTCCATATATCAAGAATTGATCACTTTGGATCGGTTTCTATAGTACAAGTTGTATTTTTGCATGAGTATTATAATACGAAGCTATATTTCCTCCGTATATTAATAGATTAAACCCAAAAAAAAAACAAAAAAGTTGTGTTTGTTATCGTTTTTTAATATTAGGATTCAATTACCCATCATATTATGATAGCTTTCGCTTTTATCAATCATGTAGCCGTTCATTGGATGCATGGGCATTCTGTTTTCAGCAAAACACCCTATATAGGCACGTTTCTCAATTGGGTTGCTCTTGGATATGTTGTCAATTTGATTATTATCCATGTTTACTGTAGAAAGTTGGGGAACACCCTTCTTGCCAAATTCATTTGGATGACACCGAGTGTATAACCTACAAGGAACAAGATTATATTCGTAGTGGGTGGTTCCGCAATTCACTGTTATACGTATGTTTGCTCTTTATTCTAGGTGAATGACATCTTCAGAGTCGGTCAGCCATGCATCTGTATCTAATATAGTTCTTCCTGAAGGGAATTTTTGTCTTGTTATGAGATGAGAGCTGTTACGCGTTCCAAGAGTTGAAAGTGTTCGATGGTATGTTTAGGCGCAATCTCTGGGAAACGATGATTTAATGTTGGTCACGCAGTTTTCGTTTACATCGACAATAACGTTTGTGATATCGTTATGTTGGAAGTAATTTGGATTGCGAACATATGCTCCGTTTTGTGCCGCTTGATCAATGAGAAATAGGTCTAATTTATGTGGAACAATCCCGTTGAAGGAGGAGCAAGCAAAGCTGTATGATACAACCTTTTTACATCATAATTTGCATGGATCAACTAAATAGACGTATTCTTGATTGTTATGCGTCAAAAAACGCTGCTTGGTTTTGCCAGCTACAATCGTAAATTTACGCTGACATTATCCAATAGATAACTGTTGCTATCGGTTACATCAAAGTTCAGTGGTCCCATCATATGTGTACCATGACGTATACTTTCTTAAATCCAGGTCTCATTGTCTTTTTGATAAGCGAAATCCCCCGTAACGATGGTATCTGGAATGGGTGTTTGCAGTGATTTATACATCATATTCAGCCTTTTATTATTTAGATCGTAGCTCTTCATGGATGTATAGGCATTGAGATTATTTATTAGTCCTGTATAACTGTTTCCTTCACACTGAACACCATTTAGGAATAGAGACTGACTTAGGAACATTCGATGAAAAAATCCGTCAACGAGTGTAACATGTGCAGCAGCGGCCAACGCACTTTCATCTGCATTTCTAACACCGATTTTCACTTCTGCAGTTAACGAGCTCAAGTCGACCATTTCATTGTCCGACCCGGGAATATGAAAATCTATAAAGAAATCGGCAATTCTACCATCATACAGGCTGCTGTTTGTACTTTTTTTTACTTTTTCGAATTTCAACTCGATACAAGATTCAATTAAATATTTCTTGTTGACGGAGGGAAACATATCAATCACACTTATTTCATAGTTTTCCGTAGGGGCTTCTAGCCCTGTCATGTTGAGAGATGATCCGCCAAGCATGTTGTCGGTATAGAATCTCACCCGAAACTAACGTTAATGGGGCATGAACAGTGGTATTTATTAGTAATTAAATAATGGACGACACGACTTCATTTTTCTTCCACGGTGCTTCTTTTTCCGTTTTTTTCGTTACTTTTCCTGTAATCTTGCCTCGAATTATGTTTTTTATTCATTGTTCGAGTGTAGCAATCCCATGTTCCTTGGTTGATTTTCGCATATCTTTCGCTCCGAGTAATTGTATGCAATGTTTCGAGCCATATCGGCAGCTCAGGCAGTACAGTTTTTCGTAGAAAAAGCAATGTACGTCTCACAAGACTGGCTATGGTTGAGAAGAAATAGCTACCCCTCTGGTACAATATTGGACTTGTGAATTTGTCAATATCATGTAAATTTCCACCGCGTATTTTGTCACGTTGGGCGAATAAAGCTTCATATTGTTTGTACGACGGATATGAATATACCATCCTCATGATTGCTAGTTACCAAATGACCATATTCATGTCCAGCGTTATATTTATATGGCTCTGGCCTATTTTAAAATGCAATAGGCATAGTCTCGATCCATCATCCTTCCTTGAACGGGATGATACGGCCAACACCATCTCGTAGATCGATGGATATGGAATGAATATGACTACGCTGTATTTTTTTTATATTTGACATGTGCACGCGTAAAAGAATAAGATTTATTGATTGGAATAACATCATGCATATTGACTTGCTTGTCGCCTATAAAACTGCGTAAAACGATATCTGAGTAAACGTTTATGTAGCGTACATTACCGTTCATGAAGAACATATTTTCGCTTCCGGCACTTTCACCGACATTATATTTACACATCACTCAACCTATTAAATCAGCCGATCTATCTCCAACGAAGTACCAATTCACCGTAGCTTCAGTATATTTGAATTGCTACACGTTTTGTAGAATAAAAGCGTTGAACTTATGCGTTATGTGGCACTATCATATTCAAACAATTTTCTTTCATCTCTAACGATTCGTTCCCTTAACAGCCTTTTTTTATATTGATTTCTAGCTCGGAGATGTGTTCTTCCAATGTATTGCCTGAGATCTTTTTGCTAGGAACAAACAAAACAGTTTAATGCCCGACTCTTTAATTTATATCATTGAAATAATCTTTATAGAATACAATATTATGTTGTTCATCGAGCTTTTTTACCTGGAACCAAACATAATAGAATACTTCTACAAGTCCTACGCTCCACTCTCCCTGTAGCTGCATTACTGGATAAATGTTGTTAGTAAAACTTGAAGATGTGTTGTTTTGGTACAATTGGCTACGGCCCAGCGATGAGACAGACAAAAAAGTCCTCCGGTTCTTGCATCCTGCACTGGGTCCTGCGTCATACTGACAACAAATCGTTTGTAGATGTCAATACATACTTTAACTAGTTGGACTAGTTGGACAATGAAACCTACATGTTCAAGTTCAATTATTTATTTACATATGTTCATAATTACAACATATTAGGTTCAATTACAGTATAAAACCTAAGGACGTGGTTGTACTTTTGTCATTCACGCGAGTACACTCGCCATAGACGGCCTCACCCCGCTTACGTGTCTTCCAAGCTGTATCTATGTTTACATCGACATCATCCACGACACATCGCTTCCTCGTTTTAATGACGGTAGGTTCAATTTCAATGGATTTTTTGGGAATGTCTGGATGGCCATAGGCAAGAGTTGTGCACGCGTCAACATAGTAGCGCTTATTTTCAAACTTCCTGAGGCAATTTTTAATAGTGAGTACAGTTTGAAGCTGGCATGCTTGTGCGCGAATGTTGTGTATGGTCTCAAAGTGTGTGTGTTTTCTAGTTAAGGATGTCGCTGTATTGGTGTATTGTTTATGTCTGATTTTGGCTTGTGTCTGGTAATTGACACCATTAGCAGCTGATTCTGTGGCGTCGGACTCGAGCAAGATACTGTAACAATTTGGTTGCCTGTACTGTGCGAACACAGTTTTACGTGTCCAGTTTTTTGCTTTCATCCATGCCTTGCAAACAGAATGAACAAAAAGTTGTCTCCATGTGTCGTATTTCTTAATGTTTTCATAATTGTAGTAAAACACTGCATGAGCGCGACCTGATTAGCATCTAAGATTTGCACAAGACGGATCGTGAGTTTCTCGCTGGCTTCTAAATTGCCTCAGTATATACTGACAAGACCGAATCCTTCTTTTTCTTTGGTGAGTTGACACAATCTAATGTTCAGGTTACAATCCCTTTCTATGACTGGAATGTCCTCTAAGGCAACAGGTGTGTTCAAGGCAAGTTTTGGAAATTGAAAGTATGTATCTCTGCACGGGAGGTAAGTATGCTTCGCTTGTTGTTTAAATTTGAGAAGTTTGTACTTTGCTACATGGGGAAATGTGCGATGAGGTTTGTGAGCACACAATTATTGCTTTTGGTTTTGTGGTGGTGCCGGCCTGGACAGTTTTTAGGCCAAGGATCATAGTCGCCAAGACGTTTTGCTCCATTAACACCGGTCTTGCAGAATTTAAGTTCTACACTGGTTACTGTATTAATGTTCCAGCCACTTCCTTCTCGCTCCTGTTTTTCTCATTTATTCTGTAAATCTACCCGAGATCCTAAATCAGCTCAAATAGCAAACTGTTTTTTATTAGCTGGATAGCTTTTTGTGTTGAGCACCCACTCCTTGTCATCTACAGATTCATAATCAACTTGTTTCCTCATCTTATCATTTACAATATATTGGAGTCTTCGAAATGTGCCTATTTCAGATTCAGTATGTTCCACTATTTCTTTGCGTCCCAATGTCATCAGTGTGGATATGTTCTTTGCCTGGTATAAATTTTGAAGTGACAAAATTGTTTTTTTTTTAAATTCCTTTAGAGGTAGGCTCATGTATCGGATCAGAAGCTTGAGCGACGAATGGGTCCGATGACGGAGCCGAACCATCAGTAGGCTGAATAACGAACTGTCCAACAGTAGACAGCGCCAAGGGTGCATCCAACGCATCAGTAGGCTGAGCGACGAATGGGTCCGAAGACGGAGCCGAACCATCAGTAGGCTGAACTCAGGGTTGTTCCAAAGACGGAACAGTAGCAGCAGCAGCAGCACCGGGTTTCGGGCTTGCGCTAGGGCTTGCGGACATTGCGATGTTTCCGCTAGGTGGCGGGCTTGCGCTAGGGCATGGGAGGTAAGGTTGCGGACAGGTAAGCGCGTCATTTCGGTATGGTCCGTTGCCACGAATACTCTCTGCATCTTCCAACAATGGCGTTGGACCAACACCTCAAAGCCAACACAGCACTTAAATTTGAACCGAACGTCTTTGTTAGCCACCTCAAAGTTCAAAGTCGTATTCACGTTCTCGATCTCCTCAAAAGTTTATTGGTCAATTAGACAGTAGTGGTAAGCGAAGATAACAATGACGTCATTCAAACGTCCCTGGAAGAGATGCCGAAATCATTTCACAAAAGAAGACTATCAAAAATTGATGAGGAGTACGAGATAGACGAATTCGGGGGACAGTTTATAAAGTAACACAAGGCTTCGTAACACCGACATAACACTTGTTAACACTTTTACAATCACTGTATAAAAAATCACAGAACAGCATAAACTGCTACGCGAAACATGTTCGACTTTGACAAGGTAGAACAGGTATGCCACCGCACCACTTGCGGAAAGTAGTGCCTTTTCGCGACCAAGAGATAAGCTCTTGTGAGCACCCAGCACTGTAATTTTAGGCATGACTAGCAATATAACGTACGGGAACAGGAACTAGATAGGGTTCCCTAGCGTGGAAACACTAAATATTCATATCACTACCTATATTCATCTACAAAACCACGTATCATAACACTTACACAAATAAAATATATTCAAGTTCAATTAAAATAACTGACCTCTGCAGAATAATAAAAAACGTAGGTCCACTTCGAACCGCTGCACGTAAGGTACTGCCGCAGCACCGTGATTTGTGCGCAACCGAAGTCCAAGGTTGCTCTCTCATTAGCTGGTGGGGGTGTCGGGGCGGGGCATCGTCTGAGGTCCGCTCTCTCATTGTCTGGTGGGTTAGGCGGGGCGGGGCATCGTCTGAGCCCCGCTCTCTCACCCAAGACTGACACCCTGAGGCGTTGGAGCAAGGCTGTACTGACGTATCCTACACACCACTAGGGCATTTTCAGTTATACGATCTCTCAAGCATTTTCAGCTATACGATCTCCAGGGCGTTTTGACGGCATAACGCGTCTTGGTGACACCATGCTTATGATGACTATCGATGTATGAATTATGCCGAACATATGAGTATACACATATAACCGAGCTCTAAATCAGTATACACATATAACCGAGGAACATCAGCAGGCATGGAGATGTCACGTTTTTCCGAACATCGCCATAGGATAAATATCATAACTGGTTATTTCATTGTTCGTCATTTTTGATTAAATTGATAGACAAATAAGCTCATACATTTTTAAACAAAATCACGTGTGATGTGACATTCGGCCAT
>SDVV010020056.1:0-13401 GCA_016164225.1 Gammarus roeselii
TCAGTAGAGCTGCCAGCGCTCCCTGTCCTTCATATATCATTAACAGTGTCAGTAGAGCTGCCAGCGCTCCCTGTCCTTCATATATCATTAACAGTGTCAGTAGAGCTGCCAGCGCTCCCTGTCCTTCATATATCATTAACAGTTCAGTAGAGCTGCCAGCGCTCCCTGTCCTTCATATATCATTAACAGTGTCAGTAGAGCTGCCAGCGCTCCCTGTCCTTCATATATCATTAACAGTGTCAGTAGAGCTGCCAGCGCTCCCTGTCCTTCATATAAAGGAAAAGGTTCCGAGTGCAAAAATAGAACACAAGTACATGTGCATACATGGGCTGACTGACTTCACTTAGAAAGTTAGCACAAATAGGATCCGGGATCGCAAACAGGGTTCAGCTTTTTGACGTCAGCTATTCATATTCTAACTTTTTGATTTGCAAACAGCTCAATTTCTATTGTCGTATCTAAAGTGGCAAATTTGTAAGTTCAAATATCACTTTGAGAGGATAAGTGGGATACAGCACTAACCGGTGTTTGTTCAGGAACGTGGAATCGGTTGTTTTGAGACTTGAGAATGTTCCGTGTACCGGATTGTTATTTGCCGGTGTTATTTACGTAAAGCACCAATACCCTCCAGCCTCCTCGTACCAAAACAAAGCCTTATTCTTCTCTTCGCTCAGAAGCAAATGTTTATATTTCTGACCGAAAGTTTTCATTTGCGTATCCTCTTTCACTAGCAGAGTGAATCTAAACTGTGAAAGTCAATATTGCTTATCGTTTGTATATTTCTTTTATTTAAACACTAAGTAAAACAAACATCTGTAAGAGCTTCACGACTTCTCTCCTTCACACAACAAGGACAGGGCTTAATCACTTTGCTGTTCTAAAATGTCATCTAAAAAATTGACCAAGCTTTATTCTTCTGTTTTGAAATGTTTTTTTTTATTGTAATTATGTATAAATAATTCTGCTAAAATTGTAGTCCCAATAAATGGAACTGTTCAGTTCGTTGCTCGTCTAATGCCACCATTCTTCTCTTTGTCCACAAGTTGGAGTATGCAGTTGCAATTGGCAAAAAAGTCATCTGTAACGTATTGCAGGACTGCACCAATTAATCATTCATCACCTTAATACATATACTTTTTGGAATTAAATTCTTATAGCCACCGTTTAACATCTGTTCATACGTTAATTTGATATGGAGGCTGTCTTTACCACGTTCACATGTTTTATCAAGAATAAATAGTCGTATTCAATATTTTTACTGATCCCAAAGTTATGCTTGTAGACATATTTGAACTCTTTGTCATTGATCATATTTTTGGTACTAGATTCAATTGAACTTGTATTTCGAAGATGAAATGAACCCTCAATTTCATTTGACAGTTTTTTATTCACATGTTAGGATAAAACATTTCTACCTGCAACGCACATCCACCAAGAATACACATAATACATCCATTACTAATAAAAGGCCTCTTTCCTCAAATAATGATCTGTTCATAAATCCATCTCTAACAATGATTTCCAGCTGTGTTGCAACGCAAAGTGAACCTTCAGTTGTTGTTAACAGTTATGGTGTCAGAAGGAATAATGATGAAACAAAATAAAGCCCACAACGTGTTAGAAATATTGTGTTGCGACTGTGTTCTTTCCGGCGGCAACCTAGCTACGTATATCTCTAACAACTTCCACGTGTTGCAATTAGAAATGTATCCTGGCGGAGCACTGTTTGTATTCACATTGGTCATGAAGATTTATTCAACGACTGCGATCTTGAGTAAATGAATAGATTACCTTATACTAGCTAGTATACCATTGAATGCTTGTTTGCTAGCACTCATTATGTCTGGCCCGTACAGGATTACTGATCTACCCAGATAATTCAGCGATGGTTTTTATCTGGGTACACTTTTCTCCTTGCTGTCATTTTGTAAATGCTGTTGCTATTTGTTGTACTAATCTCGACCTGTCACCAACCAAACTTCTACCTGCACTACCCTCGCCCGGTCCACAGAACTTGTCAGGCGTTGGGTCCGGCCCTTCGACCACTGGACTCGGGGAAGCGCGGTCTTCGCGCCGCTACGGGTCCGTGTCTCCCCGCAGGAGGAGGGACACCGTCAAGAAGAGCCTCGCCTTCTCTTAGTCACAAGACGACCTTTGAACAGCACGAGTAAAGTGTTGGCCGCAATGCGATGTTATCGGTGATTGATGGCAGCTGCCCTATGCCAACTTGCATTGTCACAGCGACGGCAGAAAACTGGCCCTCCTTCAATGCCAGGGCTATTTTCATTCCTTGGATTATCTTGTTAAAAGGAAGATGGAAACGACGACCTTTTCGGGCTATAAGATATTACTAATTTCAAACTTTAAAAGTGGATCGTTAGCATTGCGGCCCGATTTTTTGTTCATATTCAATGAGAAATCTCAATATTTGTAAGCGGTCAACTGATGTGATGTCGTTCGACTGCAGAGTAAATAAATACTCTATAAAAGTGATGCATTTTTGTCACCAAAGTTGGCCGACTGTTTGGTAAGATTATCCCAGCAGCAGCAGTGTAGTCTTTGACTGGCATTGTCGGGCACAGTGTCATAATAGTGGCTCGTGTCAGGTGAACTACTGCCATTTTTATCCTGCCGCAAATACTTGTACGGCCAACATGGCCAGAAAAGAGAGCACAACTGCTGAAAGCATATCATTTACTTTTATTGATCTCAGATTTAATAGAGTAGGTCTTGCTGTAGTGCTATCTTCACACGCAGACCCGGTTACTCGACACGGTAATTAAGTAGCTGCTACCCTAAAGTTGATGAAATGGTATGTTTACTTGGAATTATTTATATAATATTCTTGTGATTAGTAATAGCTTGCAAAGAATTACATGCTCATATAATTTCGTCGCTTAATGTATTCAGTTGATTTAGAAAAATATCTCATTCATATAAATCAACTTTTGAAATTGTTTCTAATGATGTTTTTGGCCACAGTTTCATGAGCTAGTTTTATTTCTCAATGTTTGTCTAATTTGCTTTCATCGCCCAAGTTTGACGTGCTCTAGAAACTCCGGTCTGCGTGTGAAAATATAACAAATATTTTTTTGTAGAGAGCATTAGGTTTTCGAATTTAACACTGTACAAAATGTTAGTCAATGTGTAGTATTCAAGTCTTTGTCGGTCTTCGCCACCATTTTTTGCCCACGGGTGTCGTGCGTCCTGCTGTGACAAGCAGCTTCAAGCTTACCGAGTGATTTGTTTTCTAACAAACTTTGTTATTGTAAAGCTCTGAAGTCTCCACAGTGAGTGAGCTTATCGCTGCGTGGCCCTCAGCGGCGCCCTTAGTCAGGGATTGTCTGCAGGCAGCACACCTCTGTTCCGCAGGACCGCGGGGCTAAACTACTAATTGATGTGCTGTGTTACAGGGGCAGGGCTCGCTGCCCGCAGACATTGGGGTGAGAAGTAACATATTGACCTCCTGCATGACAACTGTCGAGCCCGAATTATTGTGGGTCATCGTCGAAGAGAACGCTTGTTTGTCAGCCCGGTTACCATTGCAGAAACAAGCGTGTCCTTCATCGCAACAGGTTGTAAAATGAAAATACCTGTGACAAAATTTGAATATTCCTTGTTGATTATTTTGAATAACTATTTGAAAAGCTGCGCAGTAGCAAGCTTTAACATTGAGATTTTAATACTGATATTTTTTAATATAGATACTCGAATTGATGTGGCTACATTTTTCCTGCCTGAAGCACAACTTGTGTGCCTCGTTTGCACTTGAGTCCGTCCTTAGTAGTGCCTTTAGTCTGATATTTAACTGCTACCGTCTATTGAAGACGTCAGAATTTACCCTATCAATGCATGAGTAGCGGATTGTGCACCTAGACACTTATTTTT
Source organism: Gammarus roeselii (assembly GCA_016164225.1). Taxonomy (NCBI): domain Eukaryota; kingdom Metazoa; phylum Arthropoda; class Malacostraca; order Amphipoda; family Gammaridae; genus Gammarus; species Gammarus roeselii. Next base: position 3,889 of record SDVV010020056.1, read on the forward strand.
GATGTTGCCGGGTAGTGGTCAGATTATTGTAAAAGGAAAGATGACCGGAGTATGCCGATTTAGCCGAGGCTTGGCAGATGTTATCTCACTATGATTCTGAGCTAGTAATAGCTGAAATTAACGTGAACGCTGCAGGATTCTTCTTAGCTCTGTTCAACAAACTTTGCCTTACTGTATTCAGGTGAGCAGTGTTTCATCTCCATTTATTTGTCCGGATCAGTTCTAAACTAAAACTATGCGGTCGCAGAGTAGAGATAGAGCAGTTAGCGCTACTCGTTCCAATGAATAAAGAAGTGAACTCAGTAAGGCTGCGTGTATTATCAATTGATCTAATAATGGTCTAATCTGTTAGAGGGAGACTCATTCATCCTGCTTTAGGGACATTGTGCTCTCAGAGTACAGCCTATTCTTATCACTGCCATGTAGCTAGCTCTCGCGCTCGTTTTGTACTTCTCTTTACCTAACTTTTAAGAATTTAGCGAAGGTGACCACCGCTAGATTTTTCGAGAAAGTTGTTTGTGGTAGTGGTCTCTGTATTCCTTTTTAGTCATGTTTCAAAAGTGTACGAATATTTCTTACGGCGTCTCTTCCTGCTTTTAGAAGCTGGAGACAAGAATGTCTTGTCAAGTCACCCCCAACGATCACAGTCACCGTTAAGTGCGTACTCGAGGTCCAGTCATTATAAAAAAGCAGCGTTTGAGCTCAGGGTCTGTTTTTCTTTTCTTTTTCAGACATGCCAATCCATTACTTATGATTGTTGATAAATCCTATGCCCAATACATTTGCAAACCATTTAAATATGTTGAGATGCTTTTAATTGCGTAGACGTGTAGGTGTAAGGCACTTCTTTATGGGTAGTGTTTTGGGTATCTCGTGTACCCAACAACAGTTGCCTCCGCCTCAGCTTATACTGAAATATCCTCTATACGCGGATTGTAGAGGTCATGTTTCAATTTTGCCTATCGGAAATCATCCCTTCAAAAATCGATTATCTCAATGTTTGCTCCCAGTAATCTTGTTTGACTATCTCTATAATTTAATTTTTAAATATAGTTTCAGTAGAAAGTATTGTTAGTAAGTCTATTACCATTTCGCGCCCTGTCACTTTATTTGTTTATAGAATATGTTTTTAGCCTTTTAGTAACCGTCTTTGTTTCCCGGCCCTTTGAGCTCACTCTCTACGCACATGGCAGTCTATTTCTTGAGACTGGCAAGCCCAGTAGAGGGGCTGCGCCTCTTCTTCTTGAGAAGAAGAGCATACGACAGCCCCGTCATCGACCCTCTGGCTTCAGTGGCACACTTAATGCTTGATCTGGTTGGAGAGCTTCCTGTTCTCGTGCCAGCCGACTGTGCTCTTTTGGTTGGTTAAATTGTGCTCAGAAATTCACAATTCGATCTTTGAATCCTATTGTGTAACGGATGCCAAAGTTGACATTCCGTTTCAGTGTTCTATGTAATCGATTAATTATGTGCGTTTAAAATTAATTTTACTGCCAAAAAATTACACATCCTCGCGTTTAGTTTATGTAAATCCAATCATCGAGTGAAATTGGTCACAAAAATTAGTTACCCCTTGTATAGTACAATTCATGATCATAGTGGAACGTTTTCTCTTTTTCCTTGAATATTTGATTTGCCCTCGACTATATTGCCAACGAAACAAGATGCCTTGATTTTGTGTTGTTGTTGCTGCTCAACCCCATCTCCTCCTGCGATGAAGGAGCCACAGCCGGCACACGGCCCGAAGTCTGGGAAACCCACCGACATATGCATGTTGGGAATGTTTCAGTAGGTGGAGGCCCATGTATTAGACCTGCACTCCTGAGGGTGCTGATGCTGTCTCGCGGTTGTTCCCACAGATAACGCACAGACGTGATATTATGGTTGAGCCTGCCGGGTGCGATGGTTGGGCTCGACGTCATGAAGTGCTCGACCGTGTCGAAGAACCCCGGTGTCTTTAACAGAGATCAGAAGGCACATTACCTAGTCTGTGCTGGTATGACTGGAAGGCTGTGTGGTGTCTGCACCTCAGTCGTGTCAAGTGGACCCTGTCACACTTGGGCAGCTCCAACTCCTCCACGTCCACCTCAGGTGGGTGACTTTGTAGGACTGCGTGGACTCAATCCACTGCAAGAGCTGTGAAATGTGTGTGTATCTTTTTGCGCATAGATGTGTTATCTGTAGGAAGCGGAATGGTCGTGTAAAGAGAGTCGAAGTGTGTTACCGGTGTGTTATATATGTGTCAGTTGGTTTGAAGTCGGGTAGCTTTGCGCAGAGGCAGTATCGTAACCAATAAGGACAAATGAGTTTGAAAAAAACATCGCATACTGTTCTTTGCGTATGAGCTCCAAAGTTTACAAGTTTCCAGGGTATAGAAGCTTCTTTTCTTGCTTCTAGTCTCTAATATCTAATATCGTCTCGTAAAGGTGAAAGTTTTCAACTTGGAGAGGTCGACTACCAACACTTTAGAGCAAGGACAGTAAGGCACCTCAAATGTATACCCCCAGGGGGTATCCCAGGTTTACCCGCCTTCCCGCGGTGTCCTCGTTAAGCATCAAAATTTAATTTGTAACTGTGTAGATGAGTTTTAATTTGAAATATCCCTCCACAGTCGCCCCTCCCCCCTTGGTGCACAAAGAGGTAAGCTCCCACTGACACCGGGGTTTTGCATTTAGATTCGAAACCAATTTTAATTAAAAGAGGTGAACAATTATACAAAAAAAAAAAAATATCGAAAACCTGTAAAAAATACATATACACAAAAATATTTAGCTTTGAGGCTATTTCTAAGATAAATTTTACGTTAAGAAGGTATATCAATATACTTATACACATTACAAAAAAATTAGTGTAAAGCAGGCTCCACCATCAGTCACCCAGTACCCCGGGTAGAACCCGGGGATCAAATGATGGGCAGGACCAAGTACTATCGCAGAGGGACTGGCAGCCCCTCTGAACCGTCTTACGCAAACCCATAAACACCAAGGAACGTTAACCTCTTCAAAACTTTCTCACCGACAGGAGACCTGAACCAGGCCGTAGGCAATGGCGACGATGAGCGCTTCTCGAGGATAACAACAGACATGCTCAAACTACAGAATACTTTAATACCAAGCCTTCCAATGAAATCTACGAACGTTTCACTTGACTTTAAAACGGTCTCGCAACTATGAACATCCAGCTACTGGAGTTGATTAAGAGGATAGAAGCCAAGGAACACGCGACCTGCGCGCGTGCTCCCGACTCTAACCTCACTGATAACATAAATTTTCCCCTAACCGAAACTCATCACGCCCGAACACCAATAAATGCAAAAAAGAAACAATACTCTCGAGTTGATGACCACAACCTGATCAACAGTGGCTTTAAATTTCGCGAACACTTGAAAATAACTTTCGATGCCAAAGACAGACCGGGTATCTGTCCATATGCAATGCGAGATGAACTGGGCTTCTTTACTGGCCGTCCAATCAACATCACCGCAAGCGATGACGATAGCTTCACCATTAAAGTAGACACAAAACTACAAAGCGACACTATACTCTTCAAGCACAGAATATGCGAAAAGTCTTGTACAATCAAACCACACCCAACTTTTTCCATGATCGCAGGCCCCTGTTGCCACCAAGTGGCTATCAGCGTGAAACACTTCCTGATGGATTGCAACGCACTTGCGGCAGCCCGACGAGCGTTCCTAGATCCCCCGTGCAACCTACAAAGCCTACTCACGGACCCAACCTACCGTTAAAAGTTTATCACTTTCGGAAAACACACCGGACTATACGAAGCTGTCTAAACCTCAAACACCTGTGCAAATGATGTGGTCTCTCCACCCCATTACGCACAGAAATAACAACACATTTTACGAAGATACGCATTAACTCTTTACTCTCTCGTACGCGCTAGTACGAGATTATGCCACAATTGAAATATGTACTGACTTCATCTTGACATGACTAATATTTCCGCACGCGAGGCCGTGCGAACTTACTTGAATCAACGACGGTCGCGCCCTACGGGGGAGCCTATAATGACTCACGTTGAGGCTCTGGTGGAAATGAGGCCCAAATCAAATTAAATCTATGAGCTCAGGCCTGATTTGCATCGAAAATCTCCCGAATGGCAAGCCGATGAGTTCATCATCGGACTCGTTCAATCGAGGACTGCGTAGTTGAAGCAAAAATCACACATAAAAAACACCACCCTCCTGCTTAAATTCAACTGCCCCTCCCCACCTACCTACGTAGACATACCTTTTTCTGACGTCAAAACCAGGGACCCTTCGAAAGACGTCCGATGCGATGTTAAAAATGCCTAAAATACGGACACACGAACGGAAACTGTAGTGGCAAGCAAAGATGTTCATACTGCTCCCAAGACGATGATGACAAACGGAAAAATCCCCAATCATGTCAATCCGAAGACGCACACCGCTTTTACTGCAAGGTAAATGGCCATCCTGCGTGACACAAGGACTGCCCCCGGGATGAAGTTGAGTGGGAGACCCTCCAATACCAGATAGACCACAAGGTCGGGTGGCGAGAGGCTGCGGCCTCGATGCGCTCCCCCCAGGCTGACCCTCCCACCGATGAGAGAAGATCAGCATCATTCCCTACCCACTTCCTCATAACGCTAGTAGATAATGGTGCGAATAAAGTCGCTCCCTCAACGAACCCATCCACTATGATGAACTCACTCTCCAAACAACTTGGATGTAGACCGAAAACCGTCGAACGACACGGAAAGAAGTATCTCGCCCACGTCGTAAAACACAAGCAAAGAAACGCCATAAAAAAAATTATCCACAAAATAACTGTCGAAATACACCCGTTCTTCAGAGTTTCAAGACGAATTATATACACTTCTAATTGCACCCCCACAGTTGACCTAAGAACTGTTACAACAGGATTAGCAAAGGATTACGGAGTCACAGAGGTTTCTCTGGCAGAATGGATCAAAGTACGAAACGCCCACACCACCGCATACCAAATCGTTTTCCCAAGACTGGTCGCACCGAAATTCATAATAATCCCGGGTGAACAAGGAAAAACCAAAACTTACCCAGTGGTGATGAGGCCTGTTGTATGCAAAAAATGCGTCGAGTACGGCCACGTCATCAAATACTGCCAGCCGCACATATCCTAAAGTTGAACATGACATAATGGATGCAAAGCCCGCCAATCTGCGTGCTACCATTACTCATGCCTTCATGAGGCAATCACGACCGCTATTGCACAGTCCTACAAAACGACCGCAGTCACACATAAACAAGCCATCCAAATCTGGCACGTAATTTGAATTATGCCAAAGCAGTTAAATACACAAACAAGTCTACCTCCTAAGACGACACTCGTGCATCGCCAACACAACCTAATATTACGACCTCAACCCTCCTCCCTAGCAGTAAAGCTACTGCCTCCAACTCGGCGACAACCCTCGCAAGAGAGGTGAGTTGCCCCAGCACAAACCCATTGGCGCCCAGGAGGACACCACGATGGACGCTGCCTCCTCAGTCGACCACGAAGTGAGTTCTACTAACACGTAAACGAAAAGGTAAAGAGACGAAGAGACCTCAGATTACGACCGCGAGGTGTGCGACACTAACCCGCCACGAAGCAAAAAGATTAGCAGCAGCCCACGAACAACGGCTTGCCAGGATCAGAGCATAGAACAACTTTGATCCGCCTCAACCGGCACCCCACCCAGCTAATACCAAAGCGAGGTATCCAACCCTCATTTAACATGCCCGACACCAGAACACCCCATTAGCGAGAACGACCATCGCCTGCGTGAGGACGCGTTGAAAATATTCAACAAAGAACTTATACCTGAAATCATTAATCGACCATACACCTCAGCCGACCCAAATATTCCCTCGGCTACTACTCAGCTAACCATACAGTTCAAAAAACCCGCGATAGAAGAAAAACACGCTCGCTCAAGGAGCTAGCACAAAGATCGAACTTCCTTGTCCTCTTCTTCATGCTAGAGTACCCACATCCACAAACGCAGTGATTCTATGAGACCACGCTCTACAGAAGACGGACGTTCCCGGGACGCTCTCGATCCAGGACTCCCACGCAAACTCATAGGAACGAACACCATGAAAGCTCATACAAACCAATCGATCGCTCCAGATTGCCAAGGTCAGAGCGTGAGCCATGTTCAAATTGAACAACAGTACAATACCTCAATGGAATTATCAGGGACTTAGAGGCATGAATGATGAGTTATCATCCCTAATCTCCAGTCATAAACATCTCAAGCCCAATTAAAGTGGTATCTATCTACTCGTTACGAAACCACGATATCTCGAAAGCAATAATGACCGAACTGCTCAACCAACTTCCACTCCCCCCCCCCCGGGTACTCCTCCTTGGAGACTTCAAAAGCTACCACGTAATGTGGGGATGCGCGCGAACTGACCCCAGGGGAGTTATGATGGACACCACTATAGAATCTCTCAAGCTGGTTCTTTTCAACGACGGACAACGTTCCCGGATCACCCATGAAAGTGAAACCGCCATCGATGTACCTATATGTTCCTCCACACTAGTACCCCAACTCGTTTGGGGAGTCCCGCCTTCAACACACGACAGTGATCCTAACCCAGTCATCATATCACTCCTCAACAAACTATCTAACAACCCTAACGTACAAGAACTTCGATTCAACCACCGGAAGGCCAACTGGGAGGAATACTCGGCACATATCGCCTGGAACGATGGGGAAGACCTCCCCGACAACATCTCAGAAAGCGACCTTGTCGCACATCTATACGAGAAATTTCAAAGTGAAGCTGTCGTATGCATCCCCCAATATTTTCCGCCAACCTTTTTCCCAAAACCGTGATGAAGCCCAGAGGTGCAAGAAGCAATGGACCGGCGCTAAAGGGTGTACGCAGCCTTCCGTCGCGCACGTTCGCACAGGAACCAGGTGGTGTGGAAAAGGAAAACTACCGTGTGCCGCCAACTTGAAGCTGAAAAGAAGCGAGGAAGCTGGATTCAATTAGTCAATACAATCAACCGAAACACTCTTCTTTCTCAAGTGTGGGATAAAAATCAGACGCTTCCAGGGGCGCCCGAGAAACCTATCCACATTCTATCGGACGAAGACACTAATCTACTCTTCCTATGCGGAAATCGCCGACGAACTAGCACAGACTTTCAGCCAGATATCGCAATCAACAAATTACACGGCTGCTTTTTAACTGGAAAAAATTTGAGAAAAAGTGAACATATTGACTTTACTTCTATATACGATGAATTCTACAACAAACCTCTCTCCCTCCACGAACTACAGTATGCTATCGACCATACTCATGAAACCTCATCAGGGCCGGACTGAGTGCATTTCAATATAATCAAACATCTTCCTGACGGCGCTCATGAGCACCTACTAAAAGTGTTCCATGTATAGTATTCAAAATCTTTTTTTGACGACCAATGGCGGGAATCCGTAATTATCCTGATACCAAAACCCGGAAAATGCGAGAGCGACCCACGTAACTAACGCCCCATTGCCCTTACCAGCGTCTCTTGTAAGACTGTGGAAAGAAAGATAAACTCACGCCCAGTTGACTACCTTGAAATGCACGGACGCCTAAACAAAATCCATTTCAGTGGTCGTAAACGCCTCTCCACAACGGACCACCTCGTACGACTAGAAAAAGACATATGACAGGCTTTTGTTCGCAGGGAACATGTGATTTAATTTATTTTTTGACCTAGAAAAAGCATACGACACCACCTGGAAATACGGTATCATGAAGGATCTACACCGCAAAGGCTTGAGAGGTCGCCTACCACGTTTTATACACCACCTTGACCCGACCTTGACCCATGCACCTTCAGGGTCAGGGTCGGCAACACCCGGTTGCCATCCTATCCGCAAGAAATGGGCGTCCCCCAGGGAAGCGTCCTCGTGTCACTCTTTCTATCCTCAAAATCGATCAGCTGGCCGACATTCTTCCGCGAGACAGAATACTACTTTCATCACTGTACGTGGACGACCTACAAATAAGCTACAGACACCTAAGCCTTTGAACAATACAATATGACTTCAAAAATGCCTAAACCTAGTCGGGAACTGGGCTTCCATGAATGAATTCAGATTATCGCCCTCTAGTACTGAAAGCACGCACTTCACCCTTGTGCCCGGCCTACACCTGAAACCAGCCCTAACACTGAACAACACCCTTCTAGGATACGAAGAAACTGTTTGGAACGTTGACTGTGGCTGCTGACCGGCTGCACTTCTTCTCCTGCTGTTGCATCATTGCATCAGGCGGTGGTGCTACCTGGCGGGCTGTGGTGACGGCTTCGGGCTACTGGACCTTCAGCCGAGATCGACACTATACGCACACGGAGTCACTCCGGTCGAACCTACTGTCAACCACAAAGGTCTGAACGAAAACAAGTCTTACGGGTCAAACGACCACAAGTCTCACGGGTCTCACGACCACAAGTCTCTCGGGTCACACGACCACAAGTCTCCCGGATTTACGACCACAGTTTCGACGAGGTCAATGAAGACAAACAAGTCACTCTTACAGCTATCTGTATACCATCAGCCTACCCTATGCACGTGTGTCCTCAGCCAGTGTTCCCCAGGGTACACTAACACTACAGAGTAAACCGGATAAATGATCACTTGCTGCTAATTTTATTACAACGATTTTTACCTATGGCAGCCTCCACGTGATCGCTTGTTTGGTGTCACTGGTGCCAAAACGGTCATTCGGTGTCCCGTTATTTATTTGTGACTTGAAATCTTGAAGCAACTAGTTTCATTATGCCATGCTGTGCAGTGCATGGTTGTAAGAACCGAGGTTGTCTTTCACATGAAAAAGGTTTATTTTTTAGGTTTCCTGATCCGACACCATGAGGAAACTGTGGCTGCTGGCCCCAGGCTGTCAGGATGCCTTTAATTTGAACGTCGCGCGAATGTGTTCGGCTCATTTTGGTGATTTTCTTTGAAAAATACTTGAAAAACGCCTTGCTTCCAGATTTATTTGAGGCTAAAAGCATATTGGAGTCCTCTGACCTCCATAGATTTACAATTATCTCCACTGTCCGATGTACAAAAAGTAAAACATCTAAGAATTTACCCAATAAACACACACGAAAAGTAAACAAAGTTTCAGCTTGTCGTTTCAGTCATCTGAGAAAACCTTTTTTTAACTTTATAAACTGTTTTGTTCTAATCAATTGGTTGGTGTTTGCTCAAAATTTGTGACCAATATAAAATATTGGAGATCTGTTCTTCAAGATCATGGCCTGTTTAAATATATTAAATATAAATAAACTACTTGAATACCCAAACATTTCGAGCCTAAAATGACTAGCCTGGATATGCCAATATTCGTTATGTTGCTCCAGTGACGCCACGGGTAGGCAGGGCGGGGTCATGACGTCAGACCACGTGATTCTGACGTCACATATTAAATTATCCGTTCTACCCTGTCGTGTTAGTGTACCCTGGTGTTCCCGACTACTCCTCGCCCAGTTGTTT
>SDVV010020057.1:0-13401 GCA_016164225.1 Gammarus roeselii
ACTTCTGAAGTAATGAACATGCGACTAAAGCCTCCCCGAAGTCGGCTCAGTCTTGCAGTCGTTTGTTGAGCCAAACGCGTTCAACACAAAATACTGTTGATAGTTAGGGTGAACTGTGATTCTGTTACAGCGATATCAAGGGCGTCAATAATGCGTACATCGACACACAGCCGAGCCACCATCCAATGCTGTAGGGTGGTTGGGGTAGGCCTACACAGAGCGTGTTGCTATCTCTCCGCCCCGTCACGGTGTGTTGCCCACGAGCGAACTCACAACATGCAGCAACAGAGACTGATATTGCAGCTGGGTACGACGCTCACACGTTCACGGCGCAGCGTCAATCTTAGCTAATGAGAACATATCGTTTCAAATTAACCATTTGACTATTCGTGTATAATTCACGTAGCTACCACTTCTAAGCACCCGGCATCTTTCTACTGTCAGGATTTGTACTGTTCAAGTTACCTGTTATAATTGATTTCGATAGGCATCAGTATTAACTATTCTATAAACCGCGTTGGTTTCATTTCAACTCATTTACTGACTAATCAAAGTGGCTGGCTAAAAGAAGAGTTTCTTATTAATCCAAAATTGAGAAGTTCCCCCCCAAATCCTTCATCGAATGAAAAAATAATCCTCACATATCTACACAATCTTTTCTGTTTGAAGTATCACTTACCGTTCTATCTTTGAAATCTTTGGCAATCATTGGCTTAACATTTGAGAGCTACGCTTCTGCAAGGTCAATGAACTAGAGCTTTACCTTATGAAATAAGCGAGATTCTAGGTGACTTTCACGCGTTACAAAGCTAATTGATAAATAAGATCAGGCAAATATTCTGCTTTATGTAAGAATGCATTAGGAAAAACAACTTTAAGGTTCTTGGACAGCAATGTGCTTCAAATAGTATCATGCACCTTAGGTTTCAAACTCCTCTACAGTTGGGCGCTTTGAAGTATTTTCAGAAAATAATATGGATAGCCAAGACATAGACCAGCACACAAGAAAAGCACCGTAGTTAATGAGCCAGAACAAGTAATCGACATTCAAACTTCAAGTGTTTGTATTTAACCATTATTTACCGAAGATGTAACCAAAGAACATTAGAGGGGCACTCCAAAAAGCATCAAACGCACACCTCATCAAACTTTTTAGCAACCGGGAGAGACTTCCATAATGGCACGATTCGCCACAATTGAACACCTGTAGATAAAACCCTGAACACTGAACCACGTTAGAAACTAATATAACTAAGCAACTGTTTGTTCTGCTAAGGAAGACGAATTACGGTTTATTTGGCATTGGAACAGAACAATAACGTAGCGCGTGGGTTTAATTGTTAGGCTAAGGAAGAAGTGTTGAGATAATGCAGATGATTTGCACGATCAATTGAATACAAAATTCACTAAGTACACCACAATATGCAACATCCCTTTAAATTCACAAGTTTCGTTTGTCTAATTTCTTGAATGATTTATGCCTGTTAAAGGATCTGCTTAATACAAATTAAGAATGGCACAGCAACATGAAACTAGTAATTAGAACAAGGCTCACACAAATCTCATTTAAATATCCAAGGGGAACTTCTTCAACAAACCGGAAATTTGAACCAATTTAAAGATGAACGCCGTAGCAACATTTTCTGAACTGAAACAATGCCCACATACACTTAATTAATTTCAATGGGCATAAAGGTTGACACATCTGAAAAAAAGCCAAGATGCACGCGAGCTCAATTTCAATATTTAGATTGCAAAGTACCAGTGACAGCAACTGCGTATAGCCTCATCTAGAAATATGACAGCAACTTACCAATAACAATAACAAAGATTGCGTAGCTACTTCTTCTATTCCTTGCCACTAAACGAGCAAATTAGTTTAGGAATGCATAGATGTTGTCGCACCAAACTCTGGCGCTGGAATTAGAGTATCTTCAGAACTGAAAAGATCGATGGGCACGCTACAGTCAGTATTGATGTTCATTGCCGTATAACTATAGCAGTCTTCATTCAGATTCAGCCAAAACAATGACACGGATCTACCTGGATACTGCATTGTGCAAATCTAATACTTTAATATCGCTTAACTAGTCTTGAACAACAGCTGACTAACGAAGCGCTTTTCTCCATCTCCATTAAAGTGAAAGAAGCTAACTGAAGAAGATTGATCTGAACGGAAGCAATTATTCAAGTCCTGGGCAAAACAAATGGAATAAGACACTGTTGTGTTTAGGTTAGCCATACCGGGACTACATACAAATCAAGTTAAGTGCTATACTTGAAAATTTTCCAAGTTTAAATCGAGTAGTTTTGACGCAATGCATAAGAAAGCGAAGCAGTTTGTCGTTCAACTATGCTGCCCATAACGTAGATTGTTTCTGTACAGTGCATAGACGTGGATTTATCATGGGAAGTTAACTTCCATAAAAGAACAAGTAGTCTACGCTGGGAAACTAAGAAAGCAAATATCACTAACAGCATAATTGCGTGAGTGGAGATACTGCTTTCATTTACATCACTGACCACATAAATTCAGTTACAGGAACAATACAAGCAATGTATCAAAAATACAAGCCCAGATAAGTGATGTTTTTTGATTTGACTATCAAAATTGAATTAAACTTCAATCTAATATAGGAGAGTAAGCTTATTCAAAACCCCTAGAAAGGTTTCGGAGAATGTTGACCAGACGAGATTAGATTTGCGTGAGTGCTTTACAGCGCTTTCGATGACCAGACAATGGCAGTGTCACAAGACATCAGAAGCGCTGCTACACTGCAACACCACGGGACAACATGAGATTTCGTGTGCCTCAAATTGTGTGTTTAATTTGATTACTTAGATGAATTGACTCTACTAGACAATCATCGTGGAGCGTATCCGTAAGTTTACTACTCTTACCTTGATGTAAGTTCTGTTAAACAACTATATCAACAGCATAATTAGGAATTAAATCAGTGATCGTACTACGCTTCAATTTAGGTTGATATGCAAGATCCAGATCCTGTATCTTAGTAACGGAGTCCTGCTTTATTGTACCACTCTCGCTATAAATGCTCTTAGCTTAACCTTACCTGATCGTTCGAATACTCTCTTCCCACAAATCAATAAGTAAACCAACCTGACTGCAATACAGCAAAATCAATTACACGCATTTGCAAGCATTAATATATTAATAGCCTTTTGATTTAGGGTATGATGCTGAGAAATGCTTCAGTTTTGATTATCCGATCCCAGTAGAGCGGGACGACTGAAAGTAGGTAATAACGAACAAATTACCCTAGAGCCGAATACTTTCTATGATAAAATTACCTTTATGAGTTCAAGATTTAGTAAATATTATCGAAGTGGGTAGGTCAGATACATAATTATGAGACCAGTATTTTGCTTGTATCTATGAGAATCTACTTTCTCACCTGGTATAAACTCATTAGGAAGTAGGTTAGTAGATATATTTGATTGCGTTTGACAGCTACCTCTGAACTTGGCTCAAATAAACCAAGGGAATTCGTGCTGAAACAACAGTGGCTAGAGTGTGTTGCGGGGACTTACTCATACAGCTCTAATTGTATAAATATCATATTGCATAAAAAATGCCCTTAAAATTTCTGCATCAGTTCTAAGACACAGGAAGAGAGAGAAACAATCGCCAGAAAGCCAAGCAGAGACAAACAGAACAGGTCCTTGGGTAGCAAGCTACGTCAACAACAGCACTAGTGTCGAGATGTGCTGGATATCAACACTTCCATGTGCGCGGAACAGAACATATGCGTACTTGAATGGTGGAAAAATCCACATCAACATTGGAAGTCCTGTTTTTCTTGTAAGTATTACGACAGATACATACCACCGCTCAAGAAACCTGTTCCGCACTTGATAAAATACTCTTAGCAATGCTAAATAGATGATAACTATTATTATAAAGGTAGTAAAAAGGACACTTAAGAAGATGCAGCGTTAGGCAATGAATCAGATAGCTCTGCTATGCACAATACAATGGAACCTTTGCACAGCGTTGGGAGACGACACAAATCTCCATGAGAATGTCATGAAGGCAGAACAGAATTTAGCGGCAGAATTATCATCACATTAGCATCTTTCCGTCAGCCCCAACAGACCGAGGAGGGAGTGATGATGATTACTATCAATATTATTGACGATGACGAAGTCAATCGTAATCAATCAAAACAATGATGTGCCTTGACGAGATTGGGAGTCATTACGCAATAATTCCAGTTAAAACTGAGAAACATTACGCAGGACTTCCAGTTGAGATTGGAAGATCCTAAACAATGGGCGAATGTCCATGAGGGCTACTCCTTCTTTGTTTAATGCCTCAGTGTTTGATTATGCACAATCGTTGCCGGTCATGTTAAACATGGCGTTCGTTCTACGATGATGACAGTGCACAATCGTTGCCGGTCATGTTAAACATGGCGCTCGTTCTACGATGATGACTGCACAATCGTAGCCGGTCATGTTAAACATGGCGTTCGTTCTACGATGATGACTGTGCACAATCGTTGCCGGTCATGTTAAACGTGGCGTTCGTTCTACGATGATGTGACTGCCACATATGTTCGCATTGGGGCGAAAGATTCTATTACTTGAAACAGCAGGTCATTTTACTCTTCATGTCCATGAGAAGTTGCTCGCTAGGGAGAGAATCAGATTAGAAGGTATTCCCGAGATACGCAGGTTGACAGAAATACCCCTCCGATGGAGGGAGATATTTAATAGCTCATGAGAATAGTTTGGGTATTGTGGGGGGGCAAGGGGAGCGGGTTCGAGATGCAGAGCCGAGTGCTCACAAGCAGGCGTGTAGAGAAACGAGAGGAGAATAGGCAAACTGGCACCTAATATTATCAATCATAATAACAACTAATTAAAAGAGTTATTCAACGGAGTGTGACAGGGATATCAAAAGTATTAATGCTAATCATATTAGTTTAAAAATCGTGGCATAGGGCTTTACTTACTTCTATGAAAACTTCCCAGTTAGGAAAATATATATTTGAAAATAAGGCAACAAAGAATACTATGGTAACAAAACGAGGCGGATGAAGAGGAGATGGTACAAACTTTGAGAAGAAGAAACTACGTTAGGAGGTAACCATGCTACGACCTGGAGAGATTACGAGAAGACAGAGATAATTGCATCAGTTTTCCAGAGGTGTATCTACTCCGAATGAGGATAGTTAGGCAACGGTTTCTACAAGCCTCCTAATTCGTCCTTTTTGTAGCTTTACTCATTGTGTAAGAGGCGTAAATTAACAACTTTAGCTACCAACCTCTTACCTTTCATGGTGTAAAAAACTTCCTCTCAACAGAGAAACAAAGCAACGCATTAAAAGATTTGGAAGGGAGAGGAGACACTGGCTCTATGTACACGTCCATGATGATCACTTAAAAAAAGTTTATAAACTATTACAAACTATTAATAACAAACAAATAAAGGGATTACATGCACCAACAAAACAAAGATCCTTGATAATATCACTACTGATACCTAGTACTCGTTGAAACGCATCTTATTTCCGTCTCTGTATAGAAGAAGAGCAGGGGGTGCTAACCCGGTTTTTGTAACGTGTTCGCGTTCAAAAAATCTAGCGGACTTACAGCTGAAAACGGCAGGTATAGATTAGATTCGTAGTAAAAATGGACAAGGAGGATTCATTTCTAGTCCTGGTATTATGGACGCATTGCGCCTTTCTTTAGTTCGCAGTTAGCTCAAAAGGACCGCGCTATTGGAAAATGCAAATAATTTTCCATATGAACACGCGAAAATTCTACATCAAGGTTTCAGCGACGAAACATGTTGTGTATTGACAGTTTCATTGCTCGAATGGGTACAATCTTTGTTAAGAGTGGCACGTAACCATCGACCTGAAAGGCTTGTTTAGCTCACAACTTCAGGAGCTGTGAGCGAAATATCAAAATTATCCTGGCGTGTGTGTAGGCAGCAAACGATAAACCAGGAAGGAAATAACACTGAACAGACTCGATATGCAGCGGTCAAGCCCACGGGAAAGCGAAGAGTTCAAAGAGAGCAGTGACCACGAGTTTGCCAATTACCTTAGCCATAAGTGGTGAGTGAGGAGGCAAGCCATATAACCTCCACTTCAACCACATCAGCTGTCTCTGATTCCACCATTGGTATTCTTCTATAGAATATCGTCAATACTGATATTAGTTTTCGGCTTTTACATAAGAGTATCTGATTTAGCACTGAACTTCGAGTCGACGGACTTTCTAGCGAAGAGAATAACCGGGAGGTATTCCTTGTCCGCATGACGGAGCGTTTGACGAGCCAAGGACGTATCTGTTATAATGAATCGTCTAAAGGGAGGCATCAGGAGGATGGTCAACTCTTGGAGAACAAGACGAACGTTGAAGATGTTAGCAATAGTCTGAGCCGCTGTGACATTAGTTGCATGTTCAGACACCGTTCGGTTTGATTAAATTCGAACCTCATTTCCACCGAAGCCTCAACGCAAGTCATCCCACGCTCCCTCGTAGGGCACGAACCGTTCGGATAAGTGCACGGGCAAACAGCAATATTTGCCGTCGCCCATTAATGGCAGAGACAAGCAAACATTGTAGTTGCGTACGTTGCAATGATCTTTATACCATGCCCATTTTCCACCCTTTAAAGAGGCTTTGTGAAAGTCGAGTCGTAGATGCAATGGAATTTATCCCCTTCTTATCGCTGATGACGTTTGGGGCGCACTTGCAGAAGAAGAGAACACCGGACACGAAGTGGCAGAGTCAAAGTGATATGGCTGTGGCTCAGTGAGCAAAAGGCAAGCGAACGGAAAGAAAGAATCAACACTCTTTCCTATTCCATTCATGGTGACGTGTAGGACGGTTATCCTTTCTCTCATGAAAGATTGTTCAATAAAACTAGGTAAATTATGTTAGATTGATAGGCTTTTCCTGCGACAAAATTAATTTAGGTAGGCAGAGTTTAGACCGTATCTGTAAGACAGGCAAGGCATTGACTCTACACCCCCGCTCGTCTTTTTGCACAGACGCGGCTGGTGTCTAAAGGCGAACAAGAAGTTTTTTTTTTGTTGCTTCCCTGGTGATCTCGGAGTCGCACTGGGGAGGAGAAGAGCACCGAATGCGTATTGGCAAGGTCTAAGAAATATTTGTTTGGATTTCGGTGACGTTAAATAGAGTCGAGCATTCTTGAAAGTGGTAAAATGTTTCGCCATGTCAAGAAACGTGGGTTGGGTTTAGGCAGTCTTCTTTATCCCATGTGAAATTGTCCTCCCAAGGTACCACTTGGCTGGAGTTCGGTGACGTCACAGGGCAACAACCATTAGCGTTTGAATGGCAAAGTTTATCATTCATTCCAGAGATCAGGTAACGTAGACTGTTGGACCGCCTTCCTAAGACCTATAGATATTTGGATTAAGACCTTGAGATCCATCAAAATGGTGATGTCACATACAGTCCTCCTTTATGAGTCTAGGGGATGGGGTAACAAACTGAAGGCAGGTGATGAGATACAGATAATGTATTTCACCCACCTTAATTTGCCAACATCAGGTTGTTCATCCCTACGTGAACCAAGACGATCTCAACCTTCTCTGTGAACCCTCCAAAGCCACTTTCATCACAGTTAGGTCTTAGACAGGCATCCCATATCTCATGACAGTAGTTGAATGATAATGTGAATCAAATTGAACATCAAAAGAAATAGCTCTAATACCGACACAACGAAGGTAAAGTCGGAGACAAAATTATAATTAAAAAAAATGAAATATGATTGAATAGTATTCTTCGAATAATGAGAAATAAAATTAATCGTTGCCTTGCACACTCGTCGTGTAATTGATGGAAAGCACAATCGGTTCCCGGATGTGGCTTAATGCCCGTGAGTGCTCCGTCGGCAGGAGTAGCGCTCGGTTCCCGGATGTGGCTTAATGCCCGTGAGTGCTCCGTCGGCAGGAGTAGCGCTCGGTTCGTGGATGTTGCTAAATGCCCGCGAGTGCTCCGTCGGCAGGAGTAGCGCTCGGTTCCCAGATGTTGCTGACTGCCCGTGAGTGCTCCGTCGGCAGGAGAAGCGCTCGGTTCCCGGATGTTGCTGAATGCCCGTTAGTGCTCCGTCGGCAAGAGTAGCGCTCGGTTCCCAGATGTTGCTGACTGCCCGTGAGTGCTCCGTCGGCAGGAGTAGCGCTCGGTTCCCGGATGTTGCTGAATGCCCGTTAGTGCTCCGTCGGCAAGAGTAGCGCTCGGTTTCCGAATGTGGCTGAATGCCCGTAAGTGCTTCGTCGGCTGGAGTTCAGCAGCTGTAGAGCTTTTTGAACCAGAGGCGGCGAGTGAGTGCGTCATTTTATTCCTACTTAGAGCGAAATAATTGAACTGAGGAGCATTATTCAAAACCGTATTCTGGAGCTTATAAAAAGATCGGGCTCTGCTAGAGCTCTTGACTTAGGATCGCACCCCATTACTGCTGTCACAGCGAGCCGCGACCAATGGCATAATTAAGGGAGAAGAGGGTGGGTAAACCAGCTCCCCACCCACTTCCTCCTTTGAGGCGTCATAGTCAGAGGATGGGGGTCTGTTTGGTATCCACTGAGGTTTTCAGAGGGATGCACTTTTCACTACCGCTGAAGACACGACTGCGGACTGAAGCGTTGGGTCAGCAACACGCCTACTTTTAGAGTATACGCACGACCAATTTATTTCAATGTGTATTTTATTTTTCCCAATAGATTTTTTAAATGTTCCTCGGGTACAATTTCCGCTCTTTCCAATGGTTTGGTCTTTTTTGAGTTAACTGCGAACAATAAAAATTTATAGGCAATATACTGCTAAATAAGCACTAAATACGGAGACCACATGTGAAGCCTACTTGTCCATTTATATAATTAATCTAATCCTCTTTTTAGCTACTTGCCGATTTAAAATGTAAGTCCGCCAGATCATCTGGCCGTGGACACGATACAAAAACACGTTGCAGCCTCTTGCTTTCTGAAATATAAATGAGGGACAGATATAAATGAAACTATTAAACAGGTAACAAAAAAGTCTAAAAAATGTTCCTTTGCAACGATGCACTAAACGGAAGGGGACTCGCCTTCTACCTTTCTAACTTGACTGCTCCGATGCGTATAGCTAATCATCTAAACGCCTCTGAGGAAACTAATGCTATAATGTCCATTTGATGAAAATTACTAACGATCTTTGATAATATATAATTAGTAGTTTAAAACATTTGACTATCATTTGTAGCTAAGGTCAGGCTACCTACCCGTCACTTTTTGATCATTGGATTGCGTGGAAGTGATGAAAGGCATTTTGAAGCAAGATAATTCATTGCTTCGAGGGAATTAACAAAAAGCCAATCGGCCCTACAAAGCCCTATTGAAATCTACGCAAGATAGATGAGATAATTCGTAAGTTATAAGTAGGAATAAGCTACGCAGAGTGTTGGACAAGATATAATATCTAGATACTCGTTCAGAGTATTTTGTCCATAACATCCATGCTGAAACTGGACAAAGTAATGGAAGAATGCATCAAGATATTATATCTTGCCCAGCACTGACTATCTACCTATAAAATTGAAGGAGCGTAATGCAAAGACATGACAATCTGAATTCAAAACACCTTAGTCTATAAGTAGAAGTAGTATGTGGTATATGATCTTAGGCCTATTTAATAAAAAGGTATTATAGGGCATTAACATATAAATAACAATAGAAAAGCTAACGAGGATTAAATGGGTGAACACTTACCATGATCATCATTATAAGTAGCTAGCATCAGCTATAATAAACTAGTAATAGCTATAATAGAAGACATTTAAAAAAGATTGACGACATTACGTGTGTTTATCAGATTCCAATGGAAGAAAGTTCGGTTCCTGCTGAACCAAAGGTGACGCTGCTGCACTGGCCAACTCTAAGCTGCTATTGGTGCTGTTTTCTGACAGAGGGTCTGTTTGATTTTCGCCGGGGCTGCTGACCCTGTGATTGTACATGTGACCATTCTCGCCGACGGAGTAGTCCGCTTCGCAAGAGACTATTTTATCTGCAGCATGACCACTCAACTGTTTGGTACACTGCTCTGAGGACGAATACGGAGAAGTAGAGCTCCCCAACACGGCCCTTACTTCGCCTGTTCCGTCATACGGTCCAGTAGGTGTGGGTTTACCCGCCGTGAGAGCCTGCTGATCGGGATGAATGCTCTTTGACGCAGCGTTGCATATCTTGAATTCCTCAGTCAGCCTCTCCAGATGCACAGTCAGCTGTTGGGTGACCTTCTCGATGGAATCGCTTGTGCTCGTCACGTAACTCATGTCTTTGCTACAACCCTGAGATGATGAAAACGTTTCACTAACGTTGTTGTTAGTTGTGACAGACGACAGTGGCAACAACAAACTGCTGCTGCTGGCAGTAGGGCTTGAGAACGTCTCAATCGCAGTCCCAGTAGCTCCTACAACATCGTTGGAAATACTGCTACCAAAAGAGATATTATTATTACTAATGTTCATATTATTATTACAACTATTACTAAAGTTGTGATCCGAGTGTTTACCAATATTACTATCGAGATGATTAACAATATTTTCAACTAGATTAATAGCGTTATCTACTTCATTGGCAATAATTGCATCCACATGGTGGCTGTTGCTGCTGGCAGGGCTCTCGATGAGACCCCCGAGAGGAGGGCTGCCACAGGAGCTTTGCATAGCACTGGTGTTGTTCTCATGAACGTGACTAACAACTAAGTCGCCTGTAACCGGAGAGGGTGAACAATAGGGTGGCTTCGTGGAGTCCACCTCTCCGTTGTTGTTACAAAAGGCAAGTCGATCGGCTTCTTGACATCGTGCAGGGGCTTTTGCACCACCTTGCCGCGGGACTGGTTCAGCCTCCTTAAGGAGAGAGTACTCAGTATCCACAGCACAAGACTGACCGCTGTCGTTCTCAGCCACCATTGGTGTGGCGTAATTTACATCACAACTATAATTAAGAGTTTGATTAGCATCATGATCTTTGGTCGGTGCTATAGCAATCAGAGTTGAAGTTTTTTTCTTCGATTCTGTGAGTAGTGTTGAACAGGAAGAAGATGAGTTCACTCCAACTTCTTCTTTAAGGTAGTTGGCAGTAGTGAGTTTCTTGTGTTGTGTGCTGGTACTAGAGGTTTGTTCCTCCCCTGGCACTGAGCCAAAGTAATCCATGGGCTCACGAGTGGCCAGCGTTGGACTGGCAGGAGAGTCTGCAGGCTCCTGCTTAGGCTCTCGGATCTGAATAATGGGCTCCGTTATGAAGGACCGATCCTCCCCTTCTTCTGCTTCTTCTAACAAGCTTTCGTCTATGTCCTCCGCAAGACCAGGCCCGCTGCGCTCTCTCATGAAGTACTTTGACTCTCCAAGGATTTTGATCTTCAAACTCTTGATTGGATGTCGCTTCCTCTTGTGTGATTTGAGGCACCGCTTCAGCCTGAAACTGGCGGGACACTCGTCGCATTTGAGCCTCTTTCTGACGAAGCTGTGCATCCTCTGGACATGTGTCTTGAGGTTGGTTCTGTGTGAGAAAGCTGCTCCGCACATATCGCAGTTGTAGTTACGCGTGCCTGTGTGTAGCTTCATGTGGATCTTCAAGTTGCTCATCATTGTGAACTTAGCTCCGCACTCGACGCAAGAGAACGGCTTGATGGCGGAAGGGTTCTTTTTGCGACCGCGGCGGCTGTTTGCACTGAATGACCCGTCCGGATTGTGGACACGGTTCCTGTGGGCTTTGAGATTCGACTTCTGCGTAAAGGCCTTATCGCACATCTCGCATTTGTGAGGGCGCTCTCCCGTGTGCGTCACTTGGTGCGTCTTCAGGTTGGCCACTTGCCGGAAAGCGGCTTCGCACAGCGTGCACTTGTGGGGTCTTTCGTCCGAGTGGATCTTCTGATGCGTTTTGAGAGTGGACAGCTGTGTGAAGCAATGTTTACACACGGAACACTCATATGGCCGCTCGCCAGTGTGAATTCGACGGTGAGCACGTAAATTACCCTGCTGCGTGAACTTGGAGCCACACTGGTCGCAGGTGAAGGGCTTCTCTCCCGTGTGCCGCCACATGTGGTTCTTCAACTGTGTGCTATTCTTGAAAACTCGATCGCACTCTTTACACATGTGAACTACGGGCAGTCTTGGAGGCTTAGGTTCTTTTGGTTTCTTTGGTTTGGGCGGTCGCGGAGCAGTGGGTGCTTCTTGTTGGAACTCATGAGTGGCGTGCATGGATATCGGATACTCCTGGTCAAACGGTTTGACGTCCTGGTAAATTCTGTCGAACTTATCATCGATTATCATACCGTCTCGATCGATGCAACTGTCTGTATTCGTGGCGTAGCTTGCGAACTGTTGCTGCTGCTGCTGCACGTGAGAAGATGAACTGTGAGGAGAATAGGATGAGGAGTAATATTGGGACATTGAAGGGTCTGCGGGCATTGGAGACTGAACCAGAGCGTCAGGAGTACTCATGTTGTTGTGGCTGTTTAGTGGTTGCTGGAGGTCTCCGCGATATACACCTTCCAAATACCGAGGGGTTGCATTGAACTTTATTGGCAAGTCCGAATGATTGAATTTAGCTACGGAATCTGAATTAAACTTCATGGAATCAGCGCTGAACTTCATCGATTCGGGGCTAAATTTCGCAGAAGATTCAGAGACAAACTTGACGGCATCCGGATCAAACTTCATGGTATCTGGAGGGCTATACTTCATGGCGTCTCTCACGAGGTGGTGAGCCGACAGCGACGTCACAGGCGTAGATTCGTTGTGTATTCGATGCACAGGGTCGTAGTGTGATCGCATGGAAGGAAGAGGGTAGTCCTGAGTTCTGGAACCAAGCAGGTTTTCGACTGCACCAGGATCGTAGTTATTATTATTTGCTGACGACGCTAACATGATGGACTCAGCCTCTCTTGCCTGAGACTCGGATGACATTCGTTGCGAAGAAGACAGCACGTAAGCCTCAGCGGTCTGGCGAGGGGACAGCATCAGAGATTCCGAAGTTGAAGAAACTCGCGAAAAAAGTACGTGTGACTCCGCAGCAGAACCATTAGTCCCTCTTGAGGAGACTATGTGCTGCTGCGGTACAGGAGATTCCGTTGGTCGGAGATTCAAAGCGTGGCGATGGTGAGGATGATGATGCTGAGATGGCATCGGTGATTCTAGAGGACGCACATCAGTGACGTGATGAGGCATAGGTGAATCTAGCGGTCTCGAGGCGAAGAAATGAGGTGGCATAGGTGATTCAGGCGGTCTCAGTGGCATCATGTGTTGGGTAGACATCGGCGATTCTGGTGGAAGATGATCGTTGAGTGAACCAGAGGTCATGGGAGCTTCGATCATACCATGGGACGGCGGGTGAGAGTAGTGGTGAAGAGGCATGGGGG
>SDVV010020058.1:0-13400 GCA_016164225.1 Gammarus roeselii
ATATATACACACATATAACCTGAATTTCACGAGTGGGAGAAATAATCCACAACATACAATTAATCCAATTTCAACCTTTCATTTTCACATCGTTTTTCTGCTGCTAGCAACACCCACACTGCCAGGACACGAGGTTATGTGGCCGTCGCGCAGTCCTGGGGGCGGGGGTGGAAAAAGTGATAAACATTGAGGACGTCAAAGATCTGGTCATAACGGGACTTCAAGACTTTGTCGGGCTCTGACAATATTTTACGGTCCTGACTGATTCTTGACCCGCCTAACAATTTTTTTCGGAACTCAGCTTTAATGAGTCACGACATGCCCTAACGAGTCTTGACTGGCCTTATTGAGTCACGACATGCCGTAACGAGTCTTGACTGGCCTTATTGAGTCATGACGTGCCCTAACGAATCTTGACTTGCCTTATTGAGTCACGACATGCCCTAACGAGTCATGACTGGCCTTATTGAGTCACGACATGCCCTAACGAGTCTTGACTGGCTTTATTGAATCATGACGTGCCCTAACGAGTCTTGACTGGCCTTATTGAGTCACGACATGCCCTAACGAGTCTTGAATGGCCTTATTGAGTCACGACATGCCCTAATGAGTCTTGATGGGCCTTGATGAGTCATGATGTGCCATAACGAGTCTTGATTGGCCTTATTGAGTCATGACGTGCCCTAACGAGTCTTGACTGGCCTTATCGAGTCACGACATGCCCTAACGAGTCTTGATGGACCTTGATGATTCATGACGTGTCATAACGAGTCTTAAATGGCCTTATTGAGTCACGACGTGCCTTAACGAGTCTTGACTGGCCTTATTGAGTCACGACATGCCCTACCGAGTCTTCACTGGCCTCATTGAGTCTTGACGTGCCTTAACAAGTCTTTACTGGCCCTATTGAGTCACGACATGCCCTAACGAGTCTTGACTGGCCTAATTGAGTCACGTCATGCCCTAACGAGTCTTGCCTGGCCTTATTGAGTCACGACATGCCCTAACGAGTCTTGACTGGCTTTATTGAGTCACGACATGCCCTAACGAGTTTTGATAGGCCTAGATGAGTCATGACGTGCCATAACGAGTCTTGACTGGCCTTATTGAGTCATGACGTGCCCTAACGAGTCTTGACTGGCCTTATTGAGTCACGACATGCCCCAACGAGTCTTGACTGGCCTTATTGAGTCACGACATGCCCTAACAAGTTTTGATAGGCTTGATGAGTCATGACGTGCCATAACGAGTCTTGACTGGCCTTATCGAGTCATGACGTGCCCTAACAAGTCTTGATAGGCCTTGATGAGTCATGACGTGCCATAACGAGTCTTGACTGGCCTTATCGAGTCATGACGTGCCCTAACAAGTCTTGACTGGCCTTATTGAGTCACGACATGCCCTAACGAGTTTTGATAGGCCTTGATGAGTCATGACGTGCCATAACGAGTCTTGACTGGCCTCATTGAGTCATGACATGCCCTAACGTGTCTTGACTGGCCTTATTGAGTCATTACGTGCCCGAACGAGTCATGACGCGTCCTAATGAGTTATGACGTGCTCTTAGGAGTCTTGACACTTGTAACAAACACTTTGAAACCCTATGCGATACTTAATTACCACATCTGTTGTTCGTATTTCAATATATCACTCGTTCTTTTTTTGTAATACGACACCGTCGCATTTATATAATCGGTTCATTAATTTCAGGTCAAAAATCTGCTCTACATAAAATTCCGTTATCCGTCAGCACATTTTCTAGGGCTTGCAGTTTCCTTTGGTTGTTCACGAATCGACTAAAAAAAACTAATTTTACTGTGAATGTGATTATGGGAGAAGACATTTCATGAAACGGCGAATGAGAAAGTGCAGAGAAGCAAAATGTTGTAAGGGCAACCCAACTTGACCTAGGCCTATGGTAACAGTGACCTATTGTAACGTAGAATTTCTTAAAAATATAACGAAAGCCACTATTCAATTAAAGAAAAACTAAAACATATATATTATGACACAATGGTAATGTGCTATGTAATAGTTACAGCAGACTCAATTAAACTTTTTAGACAAACTGTTGCTTGATTTTGGATTTGAATGTAAATAATGAAATTGATGACTTGATTTGATTGGGAATGAAGTTCCACAATGTTTCACTCTCATAGATAATGGAGATAATGGAGAAGTGAGATTTACTTTCATTAAACCATGTTATTTTGTGTTTCTCTTAATTTCTTGTTGAGTGTGAATGTACGTATGACTGGTGCTGTAAATGTTCGAGGAGATGCCTATCATGGTCAAGATGTGTAGTTCATGCATATAGACTGGTATTTCGAAGCTATAAAAGTCTTCCATTTCATGAATAATCATTGAATATAAATAAAAACTTGTGTATCCCGTGTACGAAATGTTGTTTGAAGCTCTGCTTGTTCTCATCGCATTACGACCATTGAACTTATACATTTTAGAGGCTTGCAAACAAAGCTTCAGTCCCACATTAGATATTGGGTTGATTCGGTGGAAAGTGAACATTTTTGAATACTTTTGACAGAATCAAATATTTAAATTCATTCAGGCATTAATGAATCATGACGAGGCCCAACGAATCTTGACGGGCCTTAACGGGTCTTGACGGGCCTTAACGGGTCTTGACGGGCCTCTGCAAGCAACGAACTTTGAGGACATCAATCATAAGCGAGCTTTGCTTCAACGGGTCTGATTGCCAGGTATCAAAGGAGTCCTCGCTTCAAGGATTGCTGTCCGAATTATAGGAAAGATGTCATTGCGACATCATTATTTCCTGCATCAGACATACATCATTGCAGGAATATTGATGATAAAAATAAATAGCTCAAACAAAAAATCTTTGAAATTACCTGCGATGGTGAAAAAAGTCCAATCTGAGGATCACCTTTCCGACCACATGAAGTTCCACGTGAAACAAATGCATACGAAATAAATTCGGTCTCAGTAACAATAAAATAATATGTAGAACAATTTGGGTTACAGGCAGCAATGTTTTCTGTGGAATATTGGGCTTTTCACAACAAATAAATCACTCATTCCAACTAGAAGATTTCATAAAGAAAAACAACAATCTGAAAGGTTTTATTCGCAGTGACAATCGCAGTGACAATCTTCCACTGGATTGATTTTTTAGATCGTTTTGTGCATTTCCAAATAATAACATTAAATACAGTGAGCTAGCTGATAGTCAACCGACGTAAAAACTGCTTTGTTGTTCTCATACAAAAAAATGAAATATTGAAATGATTTGTTTCGGTTGTTGCTAAGAGAACCGTCATAATAACTTTAAAAGAATTTCGTGAAAACAAATGGACATAGAGGAAAAACAAGCTAAGACTACTTTAGTCACGGTTAATAATTTAAAGAGAGGAATAACAAGCAAGGACAACATTCGTAATTGTCATGAAGTCGGGACAGCGGCGGTACTGTTCAAAGAACAAATAGGCCTAGGAAACAGAGCTCCGTTGTCACAAAAGGGCACTGAGGTTTTCTTGAAAACGATGTAATTGGCTTGAAAAGGTTGTTAAACTCTCCGACTCATGCAGGTTGGCATTATGAGTAATAAGGAATAAAAACTATGTGAGTCCATATCAGTGTGTACAGTGAGTCACCAGGAGTAGGAGCACTGTAACCCTTTAGGAGTGATGTAGATATGAGCCATCATGAATTGAGACATTGAAATTCTTCAGGTGTGGTGACAATATAAGCTGTTTTTTATTACGACACTGTTAGTCAGGTGGATATTAGTCGTGAGTCATTCGAAGCAGAAACAACGTGATTTGTGTGGATTGGATTCCATAGAAGAGAAGTAGATGTGAGTCAATAAGAGAGGAGACAATACAAGTCAAGAGGAATTGGTACAATATGAGTCCAGTGAAATAGTGACACTGTGAGTCTATTTCAGTGGTGTTGAAACACTGTGATGAGCTAATGAAAGGAGAGATGTTTAATCACCACTTTCATATTTTTCTCAAATAATTCAGCTCGCACCATCATGGTGTAGAGGTGTTTGAATTGAACTTATTATCACATTATTTGGTTTCAATCGTATGCGCATTCTGTGTTCAGCCTCGAATGATTTGTCAATTATTATTCAATGCTACTGATAATAAACTCCGTTTAGTGGCACGGGTAACGTCATACTACTGTAGGTCCGAGAAACATTAGGCAGAAAAATGTCCTTCAAAACTGAACTGTTCAACAAGTGTCTTCAAACGCCCTCAAGCGGCCAAATGTTGCAGCTTCCTTCCAGGCCTGTTGGACGGAGGCGGATATTTCATGGCAGCTTCCCTTATGGACTTCTTCTGACAAGAGCCAATACGCAACAGGTCTCCAGGGGCTGGAAAGTGAAGAACGACTACGAAATTTTCAATCATTCCTCATTGAATTGTCCCCTGTTTGGACGGCGGATAGGTGGAATTCGGTGATTGATCATGTATTGTTTGTGGTGGAATTCGGTGATTGACCATGTATTGTTTGTGTTGGAATTCGGCGATCGATTATGTATTGTTTGTGGTGGAAATCAGTGATTGATCATGTATTGTTTGTGGTGGAATTCGGTGATTGATCATGTATTGTTTGAGATGGAATTTGATGATTGATCATGTATTGCTTGTGATGGAATCCGGTGATTGATTATGTATAGGTTGTGGTGTAATTCGGTGATTGATTATGTATTGTTTGTGGTGGAATTCGGAGAATGATTATGTATTGTTTGTGGTGGAATTCGGTGATTGATTATGTATTGTCTGTGGTGGAATTCGGAGATTGATTATGTATTGATTGTATGTGGTGGAATTCGGTGATTGGTTATGTATTGTTTGTGGTGGAATTCGGTGATTGATTATGTATTGCTTGTGATGGAATCCGGTGATTGATTATGTATTGGTTGTGGTGGAACTCGGTGATTGATTATGTATTGTTTGTGGTGGAATTTGGAGATTGATTATGTATTGATTGTGGTGGAATTCGGTGATTGATCATGTATTGTTTGTGGTGGAATTCGGTGATTGATCATGTATTGTTTGTGGTGGAATTCGGTGATTGATCATGTATTGCTTGTGATGGAATCCGGTGATTGATTATGTATTGGTTGTGGTGGAATTCGGTGATTGATTATGTATTGTTTGTGGTGGAATTCGGAGATTGATTATGTATTGTTTCTGGTGGAATTCGGTGATTGATTATGTATTGTTTGTGGTGGAATTCGGAGATTGATTATGTATTGTTTGTGGTGGAATTCGGTGATTGATTATGTATTGTTTGTGGTGGAATTCGGTGATTGATTATGTATTGCTTGTGATGGAATCCGGTGATTGATTATGTATTGGTTGAGGTGGAATTCGGTGATTGATTATGTATTGTTTGTGGTGGAATTCGGAGATTGAATATGTATTGTTTGTGGTGGAATTCGGTGATTGATTATGTATTGTTTGTGGTGGAATTCGGTGATTGATTATGTATTGTTTGTGGTGGAATTCGGTGATTGATTAAGTATTTCTTGTGGTGGAATCCGGTGATTGATTATGTATTGGTTGTGGTGAAATTCGGTGGCTGATTATGTAATGCTTGTGGTGGAATTCGGTGATTGATTATGTATTGTTTGTGGTGGAATTCGGTGATTGATTATGTATTGTTTGTGGTGGAATTCGGTGATTGATTATGTATTGTTTGTGGTGGAATTCGGTGATTGATTATGTATGGTTTGTGGTGGTATTCGGTGATTGATTATGTATTTCTTGTGGTGGAATCCGGTGATTGATTATGTATTGGTTGAGGTGGAATTCATTGGCCGATTTTATATTGTTTGTGGCGGAATTCGGTGATTGATTATGTATTGTTTGTGGTGGAATTCGATTATTGATTATGCATTGTTTGTGGTGGAATTCGGTGATTGATTGTTTTTTTTTTGTGGTGGAATTCGGTGATTAATTATCTTTTGTTTGTGGTGGAATTCGATGATTGATTATGTATTGTTTGTGGTGGAATTCGGTGATTGATTATGTATTGCTTGTGGTGGAATACGGTGATTGATTATGTATTGCTTGTGGTTATTCCAGGAATGATACAACAAGTCGTTGTCACCAGCAATTAATTCTCAGAGTCCCACAATAAGAAAAAGATATTTCTCTAGAATTTGTAATCATCATTTGACGTAAAAATGACATGCAAGGCATTTATTGCATGACAACTGCAGATTGACGTACCGATCTTTGTAATATCAAAATATTTTCTCATTCCCATGCTGTATTAAGTCTTGAATAATGCATTTTCATCTGATGTTCGACATCACTTCTCGTCTCCCAACAGTTCTTCAGTAGCATCAAACTTGTTTGTTCGTGTAACTATTATTTCGAGGAAAGGCCTGAGTAAATTAATTTCTAGATGATATATACAAAATGAATTGATTTGCATTATTCATCCAAGGCTGAATTGATTTTGTAACACATATTTGTTTAGCTTGTTATCATGAGCACATACAGAGATGATGATGATGATGATGATAACGAAGGGGATGTATTCATAAATTATAAAATTAAATGTTATATCGAGAACAAGTGAGAAAATTATTTCAATTTAAAATCAGCTGTATTGAATTTCATGGTTCAAATTCTTCCAATTTGAATGTGCCCTGGAACTTACATTGCATAACATGTTATTAAAAATCATTTCGAAAAAGCAAACAATTGCAGTGGCTTATTGTTTTCCATCTGTCAGATTGAATATTGAAAAAAATTCATCTGATGGAAACTAGTAAGCAAACGTAATTAATTCTGGTATCTTTTGTTGTTTGTTCAACTCTCATATTGTTGCCGGGAAGGCACTTAAGCTAATATTTCATTGTGTTATGTTTTACGCCGCGTTGTTCAAATGCTCTTTATTCTGCAAAGATTAAAAAACTTTGTTGTTTAACAAGTGACATTTTGACTGTAATGTAAACTCTCAAAGAACTCCATAGTACGCTGCTCGGAGCTCTGGAATGAATGTATTACATTTTATGACTCTTGACGCATATACAACCTGCGTTAATAATTGACTTCAATTGCTCAACGCCTAGACTCATAAGTATCAGGCTGTTGTCATAAACCTTCACCACGGTGATCGAATCTTACTTTTCAATTACATTACTTTCCAAATGTAGATGGTTCTTCAATTTATAAATAAGTTACTTTCGTAAATGGATGTCATTTTTTAACCAATTTGTGTGAGTATTTGTTCCATTGCACTGAGTGATATTGATGTGGGATACAAGTATATCTCTTTCAGCACAGTGTTGTACACACTGGCACAAGTGAATAATGACGCCATCTCTTAGTCGTGTGTCAAGCTGCGCGTTGACGAAATGTTTTGTCACTGGAAACGGCATTTTCCGCCAGGAACAGATTTTTCAAGTAAATGCGACGCTCCTCACGGTGACATTATTATTTATTCGGCATGTCACCAAACCTGCATTGCTGTCGGCATAAATGTCCCAGATCCATTTCATGGCTCTTGACACCATGCAAAATTTTCCTTGCCTTCCGTTCAGCGATACTTACTTATAGCACAGCTGATATTAGCACAAATGACGAATAGGTAAATAATAGGAATGTCCATGCGTAACCGTCGTATGAACTATTTATCATCATGAATAAAATTCGTGTGGAATGGTCAATTCTACGCATAATATCTACTAGAAGTATACATGTATATATAAAATTGCATTCCTCTAATATGTTCTTCACTGGCATTCAAGCATCCTAAATGTAATTCACAATCAGACGGGTGACCCATGTCTAAATTCAGCACCAGCTTCTCAATGCCAAGACGGAAACGTGGGTGACCTAACCAGCCAACTGCGCGGACCCAAACACACAGTCACGAGAGAACAGCCGAGCACTGTTGAGGAAACCCGTTGAAGTAACGTGCAATTTATTAGTTACTCGTCGTTTTCTTTCCGTTTTTAACAATTACATATATTCTTCATCTCATTACCTTGAATAACCATTCAAAATGCATTTGACAGAAACATTTAGCTGTTTTGCTTATATATAGGATAGTACATATACAATAAACCAGTGACGCTCCGAGGATGGAGGAGGCACTGTGCAATGGCCCTCTCCTTAGCAGAATATTTTCACCAAAAGTACAATGAAATCATGCAGTAGCGGACGTATATTTTCAGAAGGAAACCCGCCCCTCCACCCTTTTTTAATTTAGATCATTCTTTATGGACGCCTCACTGTAATGAGAATACAAAAACGAAGATTACACAATATAAAGCAATATAATTCGTTTTGCTGCGTTATTCACTGATGACAGTTAGCTGTGTTTGTTATTATTTCCTGGCAATTTTTGTTATGTAAACATCTATATTTTTTATTACATTTGAAGGCTTTTCATTGATGATATCAATGTGCACTTTTATATTATGTGCTTCAACAGTGAACCGCTGATGGTCAATCCTTGTTCAATTTTCAATAACCCGAAATTATGTGAATAAACTAACTTGATACGAAAGAAGTTATCGAATGCAATTGCGGAGGAAAATTTTCGCGTGTAATAATGATTAGATAAAGTAAAATCTATTGTCATAGCCAATGACCTGGTAAAAGTCATCGATGTTATTACGAACGCATTGGAGCTGCAGCTCGCGCGTTGTCAGGGACGCATACATAAACTGTGAGCAGAAATGTTGTTCAATCGCAGCCTTGACCCGTTAAAATATTATAACAATGTTCAGCTTATTTTACTTTCGTTCACTACGTTTTGTCCGACACTGACGCACGTGTGTGTTGGCTTCAAGTGAATTGAGACTTAGTCAAAGCAGCACAGCATCCCTGTCATCGTGTTCCAGATCCGTGCCAATTGCCCACATCTTATTATCATGCATGGTTAATTGCGGGATATGTTGTCTAGTTAGGCTCCGTACCACTTCAAAGCCTCTCCTGCTGCTTTGATGTTGTCTTCATTTGTTCGTATAGTCGAGCACGTCAATATGGAGTCGTCGATCATGCCATCTCAATTTACCGCCTCCCGATGCAGTCAGCCTCTTGATTTCAATTTGAGTGTTTAGACAAGGAAACATGGCAAATTTATTTGGCTATGATCATGAACGTAAGCAGATATTTTCAAACTTACTGTATTTTTCCGATCGATGGCAGTGGGCATTTTAGTTATTTGAACACCTGAGCAGTTTACATGAGTCAGTATTGTTCTCTAAGCCTGTAGGCGAGCAATAAATTCACCCGTACCGCTCTTACAGGGTGCAGCCGTGTTTCTTCTCGCATAATTTGCTGTTGAAAATAGAATCTACCTGTTTATTAGGGAACAGAACGAAACACATTCAAAGTGTTTGCGACACCTGACGCTAGCAGTTACAATTGTTTATGTGACCCGGGCCATAGTTTATTCTAATGCATATTTTTGAAAAGTTTCATTTCAATTTATTACTATGTATGAAAACCAAACTTCATGCATATCGATTGACCAGTAATAATTGTTTGGTTAGAGCTTCGAGCATATGCGGGGATGTAGCCGAATAGGGGTTGGGAACGGCGAATGTTTACAAGTGTTTACAAGTGTGGGAAGACATCAACAGGACTATTGGCCCAAACGAAGTTGCCTTTTGATAGCAAGAGGTTTAGTTTTGAAGTAGAATGTCTGAGAGAGCTTCGTGTGCCATTTCTGTTTTTTTATAACAACAGGAAATGTAACGACTTAGCTATTTATCGGCGATTTATGTAGAACTTTTCGAGTCGCGACTTAAATGATTCGATTGTATTGCTGTTAACAACCTCCGCTGGAAGTTTGTTCCATTCTACGACAACTCTATACGTGAAGAAATTGCACGTGATGTCGAGTGAGAAACGTTTCCCAACGATTTTGTATCCATTGTTCCTAGTCACTCCGTTTGTAACTAGAGTGAAAAGGCTCACTCGGTCGACGTTTTCCTTACCCATCACAATCTTCAACACTTCTTTCACGTCGCCTCTGACTCGACGTTCCTCTAGCGAATAAAGATTGAGTTCACGAGGCCTGTCTTCTTACGATTGGTTCCGCGGCGAGGGGATGAGTTTGGTAGCTCTACGTTGAACCTTCTCAAGTTTAATGACGTCTTTTCTAAGGAATGGAGACCAGAGTTGAACGGCATACTCGAGATGCGGTCTAACAAATGCATTAAATAACTTGAGCATACTGTGCTGTTTTTTTACGAGATAGTGCGGGATATCATACCTAGCATTTTGTTGCCTTACGTGGCAGCATCGTTACATTGCTTGCTGCTTTTCTAAGTCGTTACTAATGATGACACCTAAATCTCTCTCCTCGGTGACGGGAATGATTTTTTTCCAGACATTGAATATTCGTGTTTGGGGTCATGAAGACCCATGTGCATAACTTTGTATTTGCCGCTTTTCTGACCGATCAACAATTTTGTTCAGTCTAGTTAGATCTGCTGACACTCTAGTTCAGTTGGCCCTTTTCCTCCGATCTTAGTATCGTCTGCAAACTTGC
Organism: Gammarus roeselii; assembly: GCA_016164225.1. Classification (NCBI taxonomy): domain Eukaryota; kingdom Metazoa; phylum Arthropoda; class Malacostraca; order Amphipoda; family Gammaridae; genus Gammarus; species Gammarus roeselii. The sequence goes on from SDVV010020058.1 coordinate 10,516, forward strand.
TAATGTTTGAGAGTACGTTGCTATCGAGATCGTTAGTGAATATTATAAAGAGAACTAGCCCTAACACGGATTCTTGATGCACGCCGCTTGTAACGTTACCCCAGAGGGAGGAAGCTCCGTTAAGTACAACTCGCTGCCGTCTGTCCGTAAGACAGCATTTTATCCATTTCTTAAGCTCGCCTCGAATACCGATGCTGTGCAATTTACTAATAAGGCGATTGTGGGGGACTTTATCAAAGGCATTTGACAGTCAAGATGAATGGAATCAATTGGACATTTTGTGTCGTGGATTTCTATTATATTTCTGAAAAAGAGGAGCAGATTTGTAAGACAGGAACGGTTGTGTCTAAAGCCATGCTGGAAGTCACTAATCAATTTGTTTGATTTTAATAGTTCTGTAATTTTATCCGTTATCAAACTTTCCATCAACTTGCCAATATCTGAGGTGAGACTAATTAGACGGTAGTTGCCGGGACACTTTTTGCCCCCCTTCTTAAAAATTGGGGTAACATTGGCCTCTTTCTATTTAGAGGGGCATGTGCCATTTTTGAGAGATTGGGTGAAAAATTTTGATAAATGTTCGACGATTTCGTTTCTAGTCTCTTTTAGAATTCTAGCATGAATTTGGTCTGGACCTAGAGATTTAGTGACTTTCAATTTATATATATATATATTTAATAACTTTGACGGGGGAAAAGTTCACTGTGGTGAGGGCCTCAATTTGTTTTGCCGCCACGATATCCTCAGGATTAGGAATATCCTGATTCTCTAACGTAAATTCAGAGCAAAAGTATTCATTAAGTACAACACTCATTTTGGTGACGTCCGTTTTTAGCGAACCAACATCGTTCTCGAGAGGATCTATTACATAATTTTGCATTTATTTGCTCGAAATATAACTAAAAAACTGTTTCGGATTAGTTTCGGCATTGGCAGCAATTTTATTTTCATAATCTTTCTTTTTACGTTTCAAGACCCTCTTTAGATCTCGTCTGCTAATTTTGTATTCATTTTTTGCTACGTCGTCAAGTGGATGTCTCTGCTTTATCGAATACTTTGCCTTCTTTCGTGAATGAAGGCGCTGCAGTTCTCCTCTAGTACTTGGGCTGATTGGCTGTTGTTCGCCTGTTTTTGAGCGGGATATGCTCATGTTCGATATTTATGAGCGCAGTCAAGAAATTGTCAAGCGATTGATTGACATCTTGTCCGAAGGTTTTATTTGCTGACACCATTGACTCTCTTAAGCCATCAAAATTGGCTAATCTGAAGTAAGGGACTTTTTCGCAGTTTGTTGATGTTTTCAACTCGAGCTCTATCAAAAAACGGATACAATTGTGGTCACTAGTTCCGAGTTGTTTGCCTACTTCTACGTTCGTGACATGAGAGTCGCGTGCACTAAATATAAGATTAAGAATGATGCTACCTTTTGAAGGTGTGTCTTCACCGTTTGGGTCGTAAACTTATCGTCTGCAAAATCAATCAGACGTTGGCTGGTGGCAGTACATTCGTCTGATTCCCAATCAATGTTGAGGATATTGAAGTCGCCAAGCACAATACTGTGTTGTGTTGTGACAACATCGACATGGGTGTTGTGAAGATCGATATCATCTGCAACATTGTTTTTAGGGGGGCGATAGACGAGAGTGATTTGACATTTTATATGTTTGCCGACTACTTTGATTGCTACTATGTCGTGCCTGTTGTTTGGAATGATGACTTCTAATATGTGCAGAGTGTTTTTCACGAGAAACAGCACTCTTCCGGCCTCTCGACCTTGTCTATCTTTGCGAAATAGTGAGTAACCGGGAAGAGTAAATTTGCCTAAATAATGCTTGGTGCTCAATTTCATCCAGATTCTGTGATAGCTATTATGTCGATACTTTCATTCAATGCATGGATACCTAATTCTTCAATTTGGTTTCTGAGACTTCTAGCGTTCACGTAGTAATATATGAGAGTACCGTTAGTCACATTGACTTGATTTGTTTGTCTTATTTTGCTTCTACTCTGAGGTCTTGCTTCGGAGCCAAGACTTTCGTTTTTGTTTCCACGGGTTGTACTAGCGGAGCTGCGACTACTGCCTCTAACTCGGAGTGGATCGATGACAAGAACTGTTTTGCTAGGACCTGTTGTGGAGTTTTGATGGGCACTTGTATTTGTTGTGTATCTCGTGTAGAAACGGGTGGAGGTCGCAGTGTCGCTTCGTCGGAGTAATTGGTATGATATCATTTACGTTTTTTGACTTAGTTCCGTTGACAAGTCTAGCGCCGATGTTTTTAAGGATGTTTTCGATGGCATCAAGTCAATACGTGTTAATGCGAGCCTTGTTGGTGATTCTATCAAAGTTATAGTACTTTGGATCGATTATCGTATCCCAATGATCCGAAAAAGAGATTTTCTGGGCTTTGCAGAAAGTTGCTAGGCGATTGTTATGTGAACTCATCTTGCTTAACTTGTATCTACTTTGGTTCGGATACAAGTTAATAATAATAATAATAATAATAATAAAATCTTCATTGACAACCAACATGGGCATAGTATTACAATTGAGACATCTTATTTTAGGGTTAAAGTGAGAACAAAGTTATAAAATTACCGCACACAACTAAGAACAAGTTACGGCATATAACTCTATCCTGCCCATGCGTATAGTAATTCTCTCTATCGCCTTAACAATGACGAGGCAGCGAGCGCATCACCAGAGCAGATTGCAACGAGGATTTTATTTGGGGAGTTCATAACTCGAGTCATAAGGCTGTGTGCCGCTTTACGGAACAGTACCTTGATGTGATCTGATTGGTTTTCAGCATAAACCCTCCTCGCGGACGTCGAGCGAGGGACCTGAATCAGCCGTCTAAATGTGTCATTATAACTCACTGTCAATT
>SDVV010020059.1:0-13400 GCA_016164225.1 Gammarus roeselii
ATATTGATACTTTATTAAAATCCATTGATGCATTCTTTGCAGGTATTACGGACATTTTTTCAGAATTCTCCCATTCGGCATTATGTGAGCAATATACGACGCAAATAGAAAAGATTAGTCCTGAAATCTAGAAAAAACATCAGCTACGGTAATTTGTCACTCTGGCAACATTTGGTAATGAAAGTTTACCAAGGATTCGATTTTAATAAGAGTTGTAAGCTTTCACATTTTATTCTGATTTCAAAATAATGTGATAACTTATTAATTACTATGAATGTTTTTCGACAATATCGAGTGCTATAAAATTTGCTTCAATTACCATCGTACACCTCCGTCAGTAGTTAATAGGGGTGCGAAACGCAAATTAGTGAAGGATTATAGATAGGGATAAAAGAGTTAGTTTTGGTGGGCGGGGGTAGGACACGATGCATGCAACCTTGACTCAACCGGTCTGTACGCGGGGTAAGCGCAGAAACGAGGGGTGCGGGCGGAGGGTACCGGAACTGGTTTACCGCGGCCAGCCGGAATGATGTTAACGGGTTATTTACATGAGGTTATTAGCATTACAATGCTTGTGGTGATAATGCACGTTCACTGCTATGTCCTCTGAATGATTTTTTGGGGATATTGACCAACATTTATAAGATGTTTTTTATTGACAATTACATAATAATTTACAAGCTGTATTAAACGTCAAGACTCCACACAAATTTTTTTCTTGCAGGATTGTTGATTTCCAGACACGTTCATGATGAATTTTTCGACCTTGATATCATTTCTTCGAGGTACGATGTGATCAATTTACTCGTGGCATAGATTCAATTAGTTTTTTGTTATTTTCTCCGATTATTTTATCAACGATATCCGCCCCGGATTCATTTGCAGTCATATTATGACCGAATGTCACATTGCATGTGATTTGATTATATATGTATGAGCTTATTTGTAGTTCGATTAAATATAATATAATCAGCAATGTTGTAATCACAGTTATGGTACATATCCTTAGACGATGTGGTGATAAACGTAGTATATCCATGCTTGCTAATGTTACAATGATTCATTTAGAACTCGGTTATATATAAATATATACACATCATCATAACCATGATGCCACCAAGACGCAGTCACCAAATATACCCTGAGTTTCCTCTCACCCGCACGAGACCCTAAGATGGAGGCACGCGCTACCTGTTTCAGACGAGACCGATACCGGGTTTGAACGACGACGATACCTAGTGCCACCTTAGCGCTCATACAGGTGCGAACATGATGACCGCTCCGCTGACAGGCTCTGTACTGCATCCCACCTCAGTCAAACCTCAGTAGCGCAAGCGGAAGGTTCTACACTCATCCGTTCCCCATAAGGTGCGCTATTAACGCGTTCATATACATATTGGTGTTACGATACGTGTTATTGTAGACGGTTATTGGGTGATGTTTATTTAGAATGTTTCCATGCTAGTAGGCTATATTTTCTTCATGTTATTTACCTGTCAGTACCGTGCAACTCTCTCATGCGGTCAAAACAGCTGCCTAGTGGGCGTGGCACTACTTGATCTATCCCGAATGCGATACATGATTCATCTTGTCACGGTGTGATTTATACAGTGTTTGTGAACCAGTGATGCTTTATTTGAACTAGTGTGATATGTGTTATTGGATTTATGTGTGTTGTTTGCATGGTACTAGGGATGTATATATATTCCACGTTTTTTGTGTCAGTCATGCCCCTCCCCCTGTCAGTATTGATTTCTCACATGGTCATACATGTTGGTTGGTAGGTCTCACAACTGATACGACCGGGGAAACGTGTTTCATCTTGTAATTTTGCGTGTTAGGTTATGCTGTGATTTGTGTTCAGTGATCGTATACCAGTGCTTCATTGTTATATTGGTGATATCGTGTGTTACAATGTATCCCAAAATGCACCTGTCTCATCCTCCTTCTCTTCAATTTTCAATAATTTGTTTTTATAGAACGACTTCGGTATTTTATCCAGTAATGTCTGAATGATTGCATTTGCGTCTGGAGTTATTACTGTCTTATTTACAAATAAACTTTTTCATAAATCAATTACATGAACACGGCTTTGGAAATTGGGATGTCTAACAAACCCGTTTGATTCAAATATAAGTGGTGAGTTAGTTTTAAGATAGTGAAGCAATCCTGGGGATAGTGTCTTTGCAACGGGAGGTAATGTTGCTGAATATATTACTGCTACATCATCGCTATTTTGTGGCTCATTTTGTTTGATCGCTTCCTGTGTGGGCTCTGTAGATATGCTATTGCGATAGAGTCCGTTAATAAAATTAAATAATTTTAGTGATATTTCAGGCGATGTATTCAAATCTAGCATTTCGTCTCCACGCCTACTCAATCTTTGACTGTGATCCGTATTGCTATGTTCTGCTATTTTTGGTCCTTGTGTGATAGATATGGGTGTTCCTCCGATATGAGTTGTTGTTGTAATCTTATCCATCATGGATTTAGGAACAAGGTAATATATCGATTCATCCATTTATTATTTTTGACAAAAAACTGACTGCTGCAGGTAATAGTAAATTTAACAGAAACCCTCCACGCACGGTTGATAATGTTTTCCTTTTGGCCCCGGAAGATTTACTGCCAGGCGATTTACTACCTAATTGTTTTATTATAGAATTGAATTTATTTATCCGTGACTTGGTTAGTTTATCGCAGACCAATTTTCTGCTCACTATATTTCTAAATATTTCGCAGATGAACTTAACTTTCTTATCACTTAAATGTTTAACGAGTTGACTACGTTCGGATGATTTTAGTTGAGTTATTTTGTTATAAAAATTTATTTATCGTTTCAATGTACGTTTATCATACATCACGACACAACGTTTCCTTCATTATTCCACATAGGTTTGTTTTCTGGATAATCCGTATATATCACATAGATTTGCTTTCTTCCTCGTTTAATTCGGGTCTTCAATACCTTGATAGCATAAATATCAGGTTTGTCACACTGCACTAATTCCTGCTTATAGGCAAAACCTTTGATGGCTTCATCAGTATCGAGTGGCGTTATTTCATAGACCGGAGGGTAATGTTTTTGATTAACACGCGAAATACGTAACACTTCTTTCGTGAACTTTGGTTCGTGTCCTCGCCTAAATGTCTTGAGTGTGGGATCACTGCACTGTAAGCGTACGTACCCTTCCACCTTTAATTGTATACTGGACACTTTTGTACTTTTACGTCGTATTTTATACATTTCCGTTAGCAAGGCTCGAATTTGCTTCGGATCGTTCAACAAATAAACGTCAAATAGGGTCCGACCCATTAATGATGAATGTGGTGTCATATTGTGTGTCGTTACAAGTGCTTGCAAATCATTTATATAGCGTTCAGTCTTTTTTGCATGCATATATTTTCCCAATTTTAGTTTTATAGTACGTATAACGCGTTCTGCTGGGGAAACTTTGATAATCTTATTGTATGTGTAATAAATGGATATGTTTTTGCTAGCAAAATATGCTCTGATGTTTCTATTTGTAAATTCACTGCCCTGATCTGAACAAATCCGAGTTGATGGCCATACTAGTTCATTGAATATTTTGTCAAATGCTGCAATGACATTTTTAAATGTAATAGCTTTCAAGGGTTATATACACAAATATTTACTGTATATATCAATGACGAATAATAAATATCTAATACCATAATTTTTAGATGCGTATTCTTTCACATAGGCAATATCTGCACAGAGAATTGATCCAGGACGCGCAGCTGTAAACATACGTCTGCTAAATTTCAAGGGTGCTTGTTTAAATCGTGTGAATGTTTCTGATGATTGTAGACATTTTTCAACATCACGTCTTGTTGTAGACGGACATATATTAGTATAGCTTTGATGTAGACCCTTCACGCTAGAGTACGACCCAACAACCTCCGGATTGTAGTAGACACTCTCCATTCTAATTCACTACTAATATCAAATCGGGTGTACATTATATTTGATAGTGGCAACACTTGTTCAAATTCATGTCCTGCAATTTGAGACCTAATCAAAAGTTTTGAATTACTTGGTTTTGTGAAATTAACCAAGATATGACCGTATGGTTTTTGTTCCACATGTAGCTTGTACAACGAGATGAACGATTCAATCTTATATTTTGCAGGAAATGTTTTTCCGAACTAACGTAATTAATTGATATCGCGCATGCGCAGGATAAGAAAATGCGTGGTATTCAAATATATTGTGCGTTGGAATGAATTTGAGTGAAAGAGTGATTGGTTTAAATATATCGCACTGATATTTGCATGCCTGCCCCGACCAAACACAGATGCAATAATACGTAGAGACGCTGACTCCATCATGGAGTCATCGTACACAACAAGTAGTTTACATGTAGTTTTCTTCGATAATGGATCGAATGCGAGTGGTCCTGTATGAATTTTTATTTGTGTCATGTTTCCTTACAGGAAAGTGCTCTGATCCTGAAACGACGACCTCATCGAAAATATCAATGTATTTACTAATTATTTTTCCTACAAAGACGCTCTTCCCGCTGGATGAGAACCCGCTCACAAACAAACGTGCGGGTTTGGCGAAGAGGTCGATATCCGCAAACCTAACAGTCTCCATTCTCCCCAACAGGCAATCGGCAACTAACTATTTTTTCAATGAACCTTTAATTTATATACATTTTTCAATGAATCTTAAAAAAAAAATTCTCTCTCTTTGCAGATGTATTCCATCAAGGACATGCTAAAGTCAAGGACCCATTCTGCATCACCAGGTAATGTTGATATGCCATTATGTTTGATTTTGTTCAATATTGTTCCCGTATGTTTTTTCAAACAATTGACATTTTAAATATTGTTCCCGTATGTTTTTTCAAACAATTGACATTTTTAAATATTGTTCCCGTATGTTTTTTCAAACAATTGACATTTTTAAATATTGTTGTTTCCAGCAATTGACATTATTGTCCCCGTATGTTTTTTCCAGCAATTGATTTAATCTATTATCATTTCTCAACAGATCATGGTAACAACTCGAACGCAGGTGAACCAGATCAATCCGGAACTTCAGGAATGATAAGGTATGTGGATAGGTATTTTTGATTCCTGTAATTATTTTTTCCATGTTATATATTATATATATATTTCAATATATTTTATTTTTGTTTCATGTGCAGACCGACGCAGCTTCTTCCAGCGTGTTCGCTGGCCAGTTATTGGCCAAACTATCAGGGTGATCCGATGCCTAGTAACCCAAACTAACAGCGTCATCCGCCGCCTCACTTGTCGCAGGCTCGACAGCAGAGCCCGTCATGGCAGAGCCAAGCATACGCGCAACAGACTCGAGCTTATCATCCATCAGGATCCTTCTACAATATCGGGCATTTACAAAGGTTAGTGTATATTACATCTTCACCATAGGATGTCTTCCTTGCTCATATGATTGAATACGATTTCCTCTTGACTGAGGAAGCTAGATATTAAGACATTTTGATTTAATATCTCCAAGCGATAAATCCTGTCACATCCAAAAACATTAAATGGAGTCGTTGACAAAAATTTTTCAGCTTCGATCGTCACTAACGGTAATGTATCTAACACCTCAGCGGTACCCCCACCAATGTAGACAAACAGTTACAACATGCATACTAATGTATAAAAGAGCGTGTGATGCAGCCCAGACATTATTTGTGCTCATGATCTCGTCGACGTCACACCTTCCTCGCAAAATGTAAGTATTTTTAAAATATCTTTTGCTATTGCAGAGTTGATCTTATTGGTCATATTTTCACTCGAGATGTTAGTAATTTGTCTGTGTATTGTCTTATCCGTGTTGTTAATGTAGTGTTTTTATTCCTCTAGGATGAATCAAAACGATATGGTAGATGCAGGGAGTATCCCTAGCGTCGCAATGTCCGCAAACCCCAGAGTCGCAATGACCGCAAAACCCGCGAAGCCTAGCGCAAGCCCGCAACGCACTTCAGCCCCCAATCCGGAACAACGCGGAGTTCAGTCAACTGCTCCGGATCTACCCGGAGTTCAGGCTACTGTTGAACCATCCGTCGCTCGGTCTACTGAGGCAGCGTGTCCTATTGATCCATCCGTCGCTCAGGCTACTGCTCCAGATCTACCCGGAGCTCAGTTTATTGTTGATCCATTCATCGCTCAGTCTACTGATGCACCATCTACTGTCGAGTCGGGAGTGGCTATATTTCACCCATTATCCTCTGAAGGTATTTTGGACCAGCATTTTGTATATCGACATTTAACCCAATCAATGATTACGTTAACATATCATCGTTGATAACATTGGGATGCAGGAAATTAGTGAATCACATCGAAACAAAATTAGGAACATTCCAGAGACTCCAGTGCACCGCGTGGGTTAAAATGGGGAAATCCATGGAGGATGCAACTATAGAAGAGAAGGATTGGGTGTTAAACACATAAGCGATTCAGCTAACAAAAACAGTGGTTCTAAGTGAATTGATTGAAGATCTCGGGGTAGATTTACAAAATAAATTAGACAAACAGGAGCTAGAAGGTAGTGGCTGGAGCATTAAAACAGTCACCGCTATTGACCTGAAATTCTATAAGACGGGGGCTTAAGGATCAAAAAGACTGGGTAGTTATGTTCCTTGGCCTAAAAATTGTCCAGGCAGGCATCATATTGTCAACATCAAGACAACAAACAATAATTGTGTCCTGACAAGAATGATTGCCCATTTTCATTTACCTAAAAATACAAATCTTTCAAATTTTAAACGACAATCATGTGATACATACATCCCATTCAAAAACACATATTTCACCTTCCCAAATCTTCCCATGAACACACCTGTGGCTTTAGAAGATTTACCAAACATAGAAAGAGATTGTGATGTCAACATTAGACTGTATCAGCTCACTAAAGAGAAAGAAGGTTATGGGCTGGTTAGTGTATACAGAGACAGCTTAGAGGCCAGTGAGGAGCGCACGATCCACTTTGTGCAAATCTTAGATGCTAATCATGTCGCCCTCATTCCATGTTTCTCTTTATTTATGCGTACATTTAGAGATACGACTTATAGAGACAACTTTTATTGTCCCTTCTGCATGCAAGGGATGAACCAAAGCAAAAAAGATGGTCACGTAAAATTATGTTCGTCCACTACCGGCTTGCAAAACATCGGTATGCCTGAAGAAGGCAAAATGTACTAATTCTCAGCCATGCATGCAACAATGAAACCCCCTGTTGTATGTTATTATGACTGTGAATCTGTGCTGGAACCCTCCCAAGAGGGGAAACATGTAGTCAACATACACAAGTTGTGTATGTACAGCTACACTCTTGTGGATAAAGACGGGAAAATTGTAAAGCACAAAGTGGTCGATTCGACCACAGTTCCCCATGAGGAGATGGAAACACATCTTGTTAAGAATATGTTGCTGGATTATAATGAATACATGTCAACCCTACCATTGTTCCCCACCCCCGTCCTCACCAAACAAGACGTGAAAAAATATTGCGAAAGCAAAACATGTGAATGCTGCGGAGATGCTTTTGGAGGTGAGGGTAAAAGACGTGTACGTCATCATAACCATTACGTTGAGGGAGTCCTCGGCCCCAATAAAGAGGTAATAACAGGAAATTACTTGGCGGTAATTTGTCAAAATTGTAACTTCAGAATAACGGAGAAACTCAGATTAATGCCCTGTATTGCTCACAATGCATTCGCCTATGACATGCGCTTCATACTGAGAGGATTGGATGGTAAAAACTTGTCCAACATAAATGTTTTGCCAAAACAATCAGATAAAATGTTCAGCATCTCTGTCTCCTTGAATGATGACACGAGCAAGTACGGTGTCAAGTTCATCGATTCGTCCTCATTCCTAACTCAAGTTTTGACAGTCTTGCCAAAAATCTTAAAGATAGTGGGCATGACATGACACTCCTCAAATCCCATCTCACAAGTCTCGGATACAGTGACAAGGTTATAGAAATCGCCACTCGAAAAGGACATTTCTGCTACGAAGCCATCTCATCGGATTCTGTGCTGGACCAAACTGAGATCCCATCGCAACAAGCCTTCTACAGTCAACTTCGAGAGAGAGGAATTTCGGACTCTGATTATGCTGAAGTGATCGAAATGTGGGAGGCAGCAAACTGTAAGACATTGCGTGATTATATGATCATATACCTGCTCATCGACACGCGGCTGCTGTGAGCGTCCCTGGCTTTGCAATGCAGGCCGCCCTCAACGCAGGAGAGATGAAATTGGCGCTGGTCAAAGATATCGATCTCCTCCACTTGATTGTCAAAAACACACGAGGCGGATTCGTGACGTTGACGAAAGGTCTTACCAAGATAAACAACCCCCGATGCAAAGACTATGACCCTACATTACCCGTGTCTTCAGCAGCAATGTGCGACTTTAACAGTCTTTATGGTGGATGCTTGAGCGAACCCCTCATCATTGGCGAAATCATCGAGCTCACGCAGGAAGAAATTCAAGCATTCGACTTGGCAAACACAGACTGTTCCTGTGAGTATACGTACATTGTCTGCGTGTATGTCCAAGTCAGCGAAGAAGTTGCAAGAAAAACAGATGAGCTGCCACTCCTGCTACATCACAAAAAAATTACCTTGGACGATGTTTCAGCCTTCACAAAAAATCTCTTGGGTGGCTCGGAACATCTCAAAAACAGAAAACGAGCGGATCGTAAGCTTGTTGCTAGCCATCTACCTCAAACTGACTACCTCGTGGCCCTGTAACATCTCCAAGTACTCCTCAGGCAAGGACTGGAAGTCACCAAGATTCATCGAATTTTTCGCATCAAGCAGGAACCGATCTTCAAAACTTTTATCATGAAAAATATCCAGAAACGTCAGGAGTCTACGAACTCCTTTGAAAAGTCCCTGTACAAACTATTCTCAAATAGTATATACGGTAAGTTGCTCTTCAACCCGCTCAACAGAAGTCTAGAGGCCAAGGTCGTGTGCACCCCTAATGAGTTCCGAAAACACGCTGCCAACCCACTCCTAAAAAACTGCTACGCCATCGGTCCCGAAACAATCATGATCTTCAAGCAAAAAAATATTCGAATGGTTCATCCACTCCAAGTTGGATTCTTCGTGCTTGAAAAAGCAAAAGCAAAAGTCAACAGCTTCTTCTATGACACACTGAAACCACGCTGCGGTGACAACGTCTCGCTCATCAACTCGGACACTGACTCGTTGCTAATCCAGTTCAAAGGCGTGGTCGACATTGAAGCGGAAATGCGCCAAGCTCCCCTGGCTGAATACATGGACTTCTCCAACTATCCCAAAAATCACCCCTTGTTCGATGAATCCAAGAAAGGACAGCTAGGACTATTGAAAAGCGAAACAGCTGATGACTACCCGAGTGAAATCATCTGCTTACAACCAAGTGTTACAGCATGTTGCTTGAGTCCGACGCAATAAAATCGGCTGCTAAAGGTGTCAACTACCAGACACAAGCCAAAATCAAACATGAACAATACAGAGATATACATACCCAGAAAACATACACACACTTTGAGACAATACACAACATCCGAGCGCATGCATGCCAATTCCAAACTATACGCACAATCAAAAACTGCCTCAGTAAATTTGAAAATAAACGCTACTATCTCGACGCATGCACAACTCTTGCCTATGGGCACCCGGTTATTCCCAAGAAATCCCTTGAAAATAAACTGTCCGTCGCTAGAAAGAGGAAGCGACGTGCCTTGGCTGGTGATGTCGATGAAGAAATGGATTTAACATGGAAGAGACGCAAGCCGGGTGAGACCGTGTTCGGCGAATGTAGTCGCGATGAAAGTACCTCCACGTCTACAGGATTTATCCTCTAAACGATCATAAATAATTATCGTATGCTCTTATGTTCATAAAATGTAAATAATCCTTGTATGTTCATAAAAATAAATTAAAAATATCAAAGTTGTTTGATTGTCCTTGTATTAGGAGTATATATTGTTGTCTACGAGCGGTTTGTTGTCAGTATGACGTAGGACCCAGTGCAGGATGCAGGAACCGGAGGACTTTTTCGTCTATGTCTCATCGCTAGGCAGTAGCCAATTGTATCAAAACAATACGTCATCAAGTTTTACAAACAGTATTTATCCAGGTATACAGCTACAGGGAGAGTGGAGCGTAGGACTAGTAGAAGTATTCTATAATGATTGGTTCATGATAAAAAAACATCATATACAATATAACATTGTAATCTACATAGATTATTTGAAAGCTGAAAATGAGCGAATCGGGCATGAAAAAGCTTTGTTTATTCCTACCGAGAATATCTCAGGCAATACATTGGAAGATTACATCTCCGAGCTTGAAATCAATATAAGAAAAAGTCTGATAAGCAAACAAATCGTTAGAGATGAAGGAAAATTGTTTGAGTATGATAAGGCCACACGACGCATTAAGTTCAATGCCATTATTCTACAAAACATCTCGCAACACAAAAATACTGAAGCTATGGTGAATTGGTACTTTGTCGGAGAAAGAGCGGCTGATTTAATGGGTGGAGCGATATGTAAATATAGTGTCGGTGAAGGACGCGTAAGCGAAAAAATGTCCTTTATGAACGATAATGTTCGCTACATAAACGTTTACTGCGATATAATTTCACCTAGTTTTATGGGTGATAAGCAAGTCAATATTCTTGATGTTATTCCTATTAATAACTCTTATTCATTTACACGCGCCCATGTCAAATATAAAAAATTACAGCGTAGTCATATTGATTCCATTTCCATCGATCTACGAGATGGTGTTGGCGGTAATATCCCGTTCAAGGATGGTGGATCTAGCTTATGCGTATTGCATTTTAAAAGAAGCAAGAGCCTTATAAATATAACGCTGGATATTATAAAGTTCATTTGGTATCAAGCAATCATGAGGGTGGTATATGCATATCCGTCGTACAAACAATACGAAGTTTTATTCGCGAAACGTGACAAAATACGCGGTGGAAGTTTACATGATATTGACAGATTCACAAGTCCGATATCGTACCAGAGAGGTAGAGGTTTCTTCTCAACCATAGCTAGTCTTGTAAGACGCACATTGCCTTTTCTACGAAGAACATTACTGCCTGCAGCTGCCGATATGGCTCGAAACATGGCACACAATTACTCGGAGCAGAACGATATGCTACAATCAACAAAGGAACATGGGGTTGCTACAGTCAAGAATGTTATAAGGAAAGCCATGGTTGGAGATAAGATGACAGAAAACGTAACGAAAAATCGTAAATCGAAGAAGATTCATGAAAGAAAGATGGAGCCGTGTCGTCCATTGTTTAATTACTAATAAATACCAGTGTTCATGTACCGATACCGTTAGTTTCAGGTAAGGATCAATACCGAAAACATGCTTGGTGGATCATCTCTCATCATGACAGGGCTAGAAGCCCCTACGGAAAACTATGAAATGGGGGTGATTGATATGTTCCCCTCCATCAACAAGAAATAATTAATTGAATCAAGTATCGAATCGAAATTTGAAAGAAACTATCTAAGTACAAACAGTAGTCTGTATGATGGTAGAATTGCCGATTCCTTTATAGAATTTCATATTCCAGGATCGGACAATGAAATGATTGACTTGAGCTCGTTAACTGCAGAAGTGAAAATCCGTGTTAGAAATGCAGATGGAAGCGCATTGGCCGCCGCTGCACATGTTACACTCGTTGACGGATTCTTTCATCGTAGGTTCCAAAGTCACTCCCTATTCCTAAATGGTGTTCAGTGTGAAGGAAACAGTTATACAGGACTATTGAATAATCTCAACGCCTATACATCCACGAAGAGCTCCGATCTAAATAATAAAGGGTTGAATATGATGTATACATCATTGCAAACACCCATTCCAGATACCGTCGTCGCGGCAAATTTTGCTAATCAAAACGAAAATGAGGGTTGGATTCAAGAAAGTGTACGTCATGGTATACATATGATGGGACAACTAAGCTTTGACGTATCCGGTAGCAATAGTTATCTATTGGATAATGTCAGCGTAAATATACGTTTGGAGCTGGCCAAACCTAGTAGTGTTCTTCTAACACATGACAATGAACAATACATCTATTTAGTTGATTCATGTAAATTATGGTGTAAAAAAGTTGTGCCATACCCTACAGCTTTGCTTGCTCTTAATAAAGCGCTCACAAAAAACAATGACATGATTGAATACATGTTCGATCGACCTATTGTCAAAACAATCGTGTTTCCTACCGGTCAAAACTCAATCTCCATTGATTCCCCTTTCAACGAGGTTGTTCCACATAAATTTGCACTGTTTCTCATTGATCAAGCTACACACAACGGAGCAGATGATCGCAATCCAAATTACTTCCAGCATAATGATATCACAAACGTTATTGTTGATGTAAACGACAACTGCGTAACCAACATTAGATCATCGTTTCCCAGAGAGTGGGCCCAAGCCTACCATCAAACCCTTTCAGCTCTAGGGAGACGTAACAGCGCTCATCTCGTCACAAGACAAAATTTCCCTGCAGGAAGAAGTATATTTGTTATAGATACAAGACCCACCGACTCTGAAGATGTCATTAACCTAGAAAAACGAGCAAACATGCGTATAACAGTGAACTGTGAAAATTCACACACTACGAATAAGATCTTGTTCCTGGTAGGTTATACACTCGGTGTCATCCAAATAAATTCGGCAAGGAGGGTATTCCCCAACTATCTACAGTAAATATGGATAATAATCAAATTGACCACATATCCAAGAGCATTCCAATTATGAAACGTGCCTATATAGGATGTTTTGCGGAAAACAGAATGCCCATGCATCAAATGAACGGTTACATGATTGTTAAAAGCGAAAGCAATCCTAATAAAATGGGACATTGGGTCCTTATATTTAAAAACGGAAACAAACACTACTTTTTTGATTCCTTTGGGTTCAATCCAAAAATATATGGAGGAAATATAGCATCGTATTTCAATATCCATGCAAAAATGCAACTTGTACTACAGAACCCAATCCAAAGTGATCTATCGTTGGTCTGTGGAGCTTACTGCATCTACTTTGCCTATTATCTATGTCAAAATGTACCAGTGAAAGAGATAATCGAGCGATTCTCCAATAGCACTCGACGGAGAAATGATATCAAGGTTGAAAACTTCATCATGAACGTGTCTGGAAATCAACAATCCTGCAAGAAAAATATGTGTGGAGTCTTGACGTTTAATACAGCTTGTAAATTATTATGTAATTGTCAATAAAAAAAATATCTTATAAATGTTTGTCAATATCCCCTAAAAATCATTCAGAGGACATAGCAGTGAACGTGCATTATCACCACAAGCATTGAAATGCTAATAACCTTATGTAAATAACCCGTTAACATCAT
>SDVV010020060.1:0-13399 GCA_016164225.1 Gammarus roeselii
TATATATACACATATATATATTGGAAATTGGTTCATTTCTAAATTCACAACCCCTCACTGACCCCGGGGATGATGACTTTCCACTTGGATCATATCAATTTCGATATATGCTTTCTTATCTTCCCCAAACTTCGTTACATACGACTGTTACGCGTCGACATTAATTACCAAAAGCCGACTTCCGTTTTCCTTCATCCATATATGAATGATATCCCCCACACTTTTGATTCTTGTTTTACCAATTCTGAGATAACTGATATTTTCAACACTAGTCAATATTTGTTTGATCCAACTCATATCATCTTCGAAGATTCCTTCTTACATCACTTGTAAACAAATTTTTGAGGTAGAATATTCATTTTGTTTTTTCTTTGATGAAACGTGCGTCTCTGCTTGATCTCAACGTAACACTGACTATAATAGCAGCTAGATATTATGAGTTGATTACATGTTGTTTTTCGCAAAACATTAGTCCTAACATTGCTCGCCTAGGTCATCAACTGTGTATGTATGTATGTATGTATGTATGTGTATAGGGCTGTGTACGTATGTGCATGCGTATGATCAAGCGCATTCACGTGGTACATGAGTTTAAAAAATTGTAGAACAAAAACTTAAAATGGAAAATTTCAATCGAATTTCTAATTTTCGAGGGAGAACACATTGCTTAAGTGGCCAAGTTATCACTTCAATAGACCAACTTGGCTCGGTCATCCCTCGAAAATGTGAAATTTTATTAAAACTGTGTATTTTAAATTTCTGTTATAATTTTTTTTCTAACTCATGTAACACGTACATACGCTTAAATATAGACATGCACATTCGTACACAGCCCTATACACATAGATACATACACGGTTGATGACCTAGGCGAGCATTGATTGGTCTAATGTTTTGCGAAAAACAACATGTAATCAACTTATGATAGCCAGCTGCATACCGAGAATGGAGTCGGTGTTACGTTGAGATCAAGCGGAGACGCACGTTTCATCATAGAATAAACAAAAATGAATAATCACATCTCAAAAATTTGTTCACAAGTATTGGAGGGAGAAATCTCCCAAAGATGATATGAGTCAGATCGGACAAATATCGACTAGTGTCCCAGAATGGGTATGGGTATCTCAGAATGGGTAAAACAAAAATCAAAAGAGTGGGAGATCTCATTCATATATGGATGAAGGGAAAAGGAAGTCGGCTTTGGGTAACTTATGTCGACGCGTTACAGTCGTAAGTAATAATTTTAAGAGAAATAAGTTAGCAAATCTTGAATTTGATATGTTCCAAGTAGAAAATCATCATCATGACTGTAATACAGCTGTGGTAGTGGAGAACAAATTGTACCTAAGAACAAAAGAAAATCTAGATCGTATGCAAAAATTTCTCAAAGATGAAGATCAGAATGACTTCGAATTGAAGAAGTTCCGAATAATTAAGGTTCAAGAAGAAGTAGCAATACATTTGTGGACTCACGGGAACCGAACGGCCTTCGGTATTCGTATCAGAGATATTATGGAGTATATGAAGGATTTTGAGAGGAAACTGAAATGTAGTGATGATGGAAATGGTTGGATGTACAAACCATGCTGTTCCAAATCAAAACAACGAGGTAGATGTCATTGATGATGTCAGCAAGATCTGTAAATAATGCCAATAAAACTAATAATAAACCATGGAAATCCTTCATCAAATGTTCATATTATCCCAAACTCAAAGGTTAAGCAGTAAAATGCAATAAAATACATTAAGTCAGTTAGTCGCAGGTACCATCGAATTGTCGAAATCTGAAGAATAATATGTTTCACGGTATGAAACGAAGCTCAAAATGTCACTCATGACAAATTTATACTTTGTCATAAAGCTATCTTGGGGGGACGAACGATCTAGATGTGTTACAGACTGGTAGGATATAAATCAAAGTCCGATCAGATCTTGCTCAGACAAGTTTGTGGTTCTGTTGTGGAAGGATGGGGTATAGCTTGAGACATCGTTTTTTCGGGAGTGATGGGGTTACGTAGGTCTGTATTCTGGGCAAAAAATAAATACAATTGCATAAACATAAATCCGCCACTAATGTTTGGTGACATCTGAAACTAAGTCATCGTCATGAATATTAAAATTATAAGACAGAAAAGGCAAATCAGATATGCAAGTCGTCAAAGAATGTAGAGCCATGTGGAGATATTGAAGTAAAATGAGAAAAACAGTGTGAGATCATGTGTCCGTTTGTATGAAACTGATACAAATATGAATTACTTGTAACATTCGATCCATCTAAATTTGAAAATATACTCTTCGCTAACTTATATGGGTTGAGAGTGACAACGAAATAAATAACATATATGTTAAAGTGATATCTAGAATCGCTTGGAGCGTTTCTTATGCATATATCAATGACCTAATAACATACATAAAGTTAGGTTATGTTAGGTTTTGATGAGTGTGAATAACATGTAAAAATCAAGAATCAGATGCTAATAGGTATAACAATCAAAACAAACGATGTAACTTAACTTGCAAATAGAAATGGACGAAATTTGCTAGATCAAAATTGGAAGTGTATATCAAAACTGCAAAGAATAATTCAAAATGTAGAGCCAAGTGGAGAGGATGGATATGAATATATCATGAATCGATGACTAAATATCAAATGTATACACGGAAAGTCGATCGATAATACATATTTCTAGGTTAGGAAAGGTTTGATTAGGTTAGGATGATAAGTTCTTTTAACCTAACATGACGTGAAGCTGATCCACAAAAAAAAAGACTTTGTAAAATGCTACAGACATTAACCGACCCTGTATATGCATACAAATGTGTTTATGTATCTACATAGAGCCGGTATCGACGCTGTATACGCCGTCATTATACCGTGACCGACCCTGAATATCCGTACAAAGAGTGTATGTGTGTAACTGGTGTGTGTCATAGAAAAACTACGTAAAATAGAGCTGTGGGGAGGGATTTGATAAGTACATCGCACAAAATAATGACTAAATATCATACATAACCATCAAACTTGAATGTAAATATATCATTATTGGTTAAGTTGGTTATTATGACTAGAACTTTGAACCTAACACCGCGTGAATCTGTTCCACATTAAAAAAGTGTAACAAATTGAAGTGCATTAGTTCTTTTGGATCCTACCTGCTGAGTCTTACCGAACACGTAGCAGAGATATCGATTAAAAATTTGAAATCAAAACATCAGTAAAAGGATATTTAATGGATCAAATTGGAGAAGTGTATTCAAACTGCTATTGATATGTTCAATTTACAGCTCAAGTGGAGAGTTTCATACATATCAATAGCATACATGAGCATCAAACTTGAATAAAAATACATAACTACTAGTTAGGATGACTGTTAGATTAGGTTGCCTAAGTATTAATGTATATGGCAGTGTATGGCAACCCTTTTTGCATTTGTTGATATTGATCTATGTTGTCTTGCATTGATATATATTTTGTTTATTTTGTACCTTAGGCGTGATTTATATCCTAGATCTTGTTGACTGCGGATCTCATATTACAGATCAGTAGTAAAATGTTAAAGTGGATTTATTCAACATGAGTTATAATAGACAAAAATGGTAGGAAAAATCAAGTCAAGTCAACATAAATCAATGCCCTTTATTAGGTAATGAACAATAGAACATGGCATTAAACTGATTATCTAATAAATCGAGCAACAAATTCAATAATACAGCAAAATATCTTATTGTAACAGTAAAATGTTGAATACAAATTAAAAAACTAATACGTGTAAATTCATTGTTAACGCTTTACCACCGATAACTATCACTGACATTTGCAGTAAGCTAACATAACCGTTTTGAACTCTACAGTCTAATATCGAGCGAACACCAAACATTACATGAAATGATTCGAACTTACTGGGCTTGTAACACACAAAGTGAAAAATATATATATATATATATGTAGGTACACAAACTGCTAAAGATTTGTACAACTATAGAGTCAAGTGGATAGATTTGATATGAACAAAGCTTAAATCAATGAAGCAATACATAACAAATGTATGAAAACTGAAAAAATATATAATTCTTGGTTAGAATAGGTTAGGTTACGTTAGTATGGGTTAGGATTACAGATCCTACGTCACAAACCTGTAGTGAAAATGCTACAGGTGTTGACCGAGTCTGTATATGCCTAAAAATGTGGGTGTATGTGTCGACCCTGTATATACCTACATAGTGCCAACTTCGACCCTGTATGTGCCTACATGGAGCCGGCAACGGTGCCAACAAACTTGGAACAGAACCCAAATCCAATGTCGAGAGGTAAAAAAATTCACCAATATCTTGGACCACTACATCCGTATTTCATACAGAACATCACATGTAAAAGAGGGGAATTGATATGAAATACAGTTATATTCCTATGAAAACAGTTTCAAACTTATAACAGCAATAAAATAACTAAGTAAGTTTCTCTACCATTGTCTCAGCAACATTGATTAAGTACGATATACGGTTTATCCTACCACAACCAAAAGATAAATCCTAAACCAGTATGGCAGGTGTATGGTCAATTAATACCTGATTGCGATACGCATTGCTGATTTTGTAATTAATATATATATATATATACATAAATAATCCTGTACTTTAACTTCTAAGGTGATCTGGTTCATGACTAAGATCGTATACTAACATAACAGCCATACCGAAAATACGAGACGTTTTACACTGAGTTCATGCATAACAAATAATAATGTTACAGTATTCATTCAAATCTATAATGAATTCCTAAACCTACTAGGATACTATGTCTACAGTAGGACAAATCAAAGCCCATTTTGCCATAACAACGAACTCTACGATGCTTTATTAGGTCACTTCTCAGCAATCTACCACTGTTATATGACAAATTTAGACTTAACACCCAGTCCTGGTGCAATATCTCAGACATACCATGCATCTGTATAGTCCATCATCTCTGAACAACGTCGAGCAAAGTCATATCCTGGACATAACCAAGAATCTATACCCATGTACAGTTGTCAAGAATGGGCCTGACATGAGTCACAAAGAGTGTGGCAATAAAAATCTGGGCATCTGTTCACTGACGACCTAAGTAAATCCTTACAACGATCAGCAGCTTGTCGCATAGCTTCTCTAAAAAACACATGGAACTAAAGACCGACATCCACAAGAACTTACAAAATCACTTTGAACATGAATAAGCTCCGATTTACTACCAAAGAGTGTAAACCGCCTCTACACCAAGACCAATCCATCCAGTAAATTGTCATCTAAAACGTTAAACTAAACACTTGCTAGGGTTCACTGATGAAATTCCACATAGATGCAGACGGATTTACACATCTTAAACATACATTCCTATGATTATCGTGGAAAAAATCATACAACAACAATAAATTATTTACGCAATTCTCTACTCTGCTCTCATTCACATTAAAAATTGTAATACAGTAGGGTATCCATCATAGTAAATCGGTCTACTTATACAAATAAACATATACAAAACGAGCTTTGGCCTAGAAGACTCTCTAACTCCTCCTAAGCACTGAAGAATGGTTCTACATTGTAGCGAATGGAATCTTGTATATCTATGATATCCTCGTCAAACATTGTACCAGGATGTGAAAAAATGCATAAAACACTAAAAATATACAACACGTAACTAAATTAGACCTGAAATACTGTTCTACATTGCAGATACAAACGTAATATATCATAATATTCCGATATTGTATAAAATAACCAACAGATTGCACTGAAGATGAAAACATACAAAACTGAAAGACACACACTAAAACTCTCGAGTCATAATAAAGCAAGAAGATCAATACTCTTCCATACCCAAAACATATATTGAAAACCATGATGTACGAGAAAAAAAACTAGCATGTAAGCAGCCATACAACTAACGTGAATA
This sequence comes from Gammarus roeselii, assembly GCA_016164225.1. NCBI lineage: Eukaryota > Metazoa > Arthropoda > Malacostraca > Amphipoda > Gammaridae > Gammarus > Gammarus roeselii. The sequence continues at coordinate 5,930 of SDVV010020060.1, forward strand.
AGTTGCCATGACATGCGAGTAACATACGCTGAAACGTATAGTAAATGATGTGGAATACTTTTACTTCTCTAGTATATACGAATCTGATGAAATTATTCTCCAGCAGTCCAAAACAGGGTTAAAGCACCTCTTCTTTAACTAAAGTAACCACGGCTTAATCGCATCAGGGTGTCATATATATACAAAAAAATGCCAAAATTATGGAATAATTGACCTATTTTGCCTGAAATATTATGCTTCATGGAAGATGCTTACCTAATATATTATGAAAATTCCTAGAACTGTATGAGTTAACTATTCAAAATTCCAAAAACAAAACAAATTCAACATATATCGACCGATCATTACTAGGTATACATAACACAGTATAATAACTTACAATAAATCCATATCGTTCGACTACTCTCGCTATAGGGTATCCAACCGGTACTCGCTACACAAAATATCGAGATAAGACTAACCGAACAATCTACATACGCTTGATAACGAATCATTGGAACAAGGTAACACCGATATATCTAGTTCAAAGCAAAATAATGCGTTATGGGGCTGATAGATTTTCGTAACGAAACTACTGCATCCTAAGAAATATATACATCAACCCGCCAAATACTAAACTATTATACCATACTATTCCTTTAGATATCATATACATATGAAGAAAATGGATGGAAAACACAAAACGTTGCCTAAATTAAATATCAGGCTGGTATCTAACAGGGCCGATCACACAATAAGACTGCAAATCGAGTTATAAAACATACCTACCACATCATTCATATAAACAGTATATAGATTATATATCATGATAGACGAACAAAACACACAAAATATTCCAATCCAACCTCTAAAAACCCACCAACCAACCACCGAATGAGTCAATTATACCCCAACCAGATAATACAAACATATATGTACAAAAAATATATAGAATAAAAAACAAGGCATAAATATTTAATGATATAAGCACTCAAACATGGCAATCATGCCACAGAAATGATGTAAACAATTCAAATAACAGATACGAGCAATCTTACCTAATATTTCAAAGCGCATCCAATTTTTAGCTTAGGGGGACCCCTACCGCACCCAACCCCTCCAAATGAGCTTTACCGATGTTCCTTCCTACCAGCAACGAATACATATATAATGAATAATAGTAGGGAAGTAAGTAAGCCTCAATACAGACATCTAAATGAAAAAACACAAAACACAATAAACAATCATAATTCATGTAAATTAAAATGTTCATAACATGTAACCCTCCCAATATATATCCAAAAACCGTCCATCCGTCCGCCCCCTCCCACCCCTTCGCGTCGCCCTCCTTCGCGCCGCTGACTCCGGTCAACTCCTGCCCCACCACTAATCAATCAAACCCTATCATATTCCTTCGCATTTGCGTTTTAGCCACCCTTTACACTACTTCTATTCTTCATATGCGGACATCGCGGACAAACTAGCTCAGACTTTCAGCTAAAAATCGCAATCAACAAGTTTTCCGGCTTCTTTCCAACCCGAAAAGACCCTAAGAGAAAGTGAATATATTGACTTTCCTTCCGCTGCACTCACTTCATATTTTTTAGCGCATTCGTCTTTGCAACTAAAACACTCTCCGGTTTTGGTCATCTTGGCGTACAAACTGGTGTTGCATTTGCCATCGTCTGTCTTCATGAGTACGTCAAAGAATGGGAGCTTGTTGTTATCGACCTCATATGTGAAACCAGGGACGGATTTTTCTTGCATGCTTGATTGTAACTGGCTTAGGTGTTCTTCATCCCTGACAACTGAGAATGTATCCTCAACGTAACGGGTGTAAACTGCTGGACGCCGGGCCCCATTCTTCGGGACTTCTCTCTCCACGAGTGCCATGTAGAAGTTCGGTAATGTAGGCCAAGTGAGCCATTCATGTGATTATAAAGTAAACCGCAAATGGGCTGAAAATAACGCTTCTGTTGCGCAAATTCTGTGCAAAGACTTAACGATTTGTGACTCCATATGGACACATCATGCGACTTGATAACCTAGATTATCAACTTCTGCAGCAACTTTGAATATGACGAGAAGCTACCCTGGACTGTCCACCAATACGAGGCTATAAGTTGATGCCGCCTAACAACTACATGGAGGTCACTTTGATCTGACATCTTCAGAATGTCCAACATAGAGATCTTATTCCATACAACAAAGGGAATATATGAAAGATTCTTTCCACCAATGTTTTCCATAGCAATGTTTTATGATCATATGGTATAGAACAAAAAAAAATGTTCTGGTCGAAAATTTCATAGCATTGCAATGAACAGCGGCTTTGAATTCACATTAACGTGTCCTTTATTCGTAATCGTCGATTGTTTCCCGATGCAGAATGGATGGTCGAACTAATATCTTTCTCTATTCTGTATCGATCTGTCAACGAGAATTAACTGAAGTTCAAATAAGGTAAATGTGAAGTTACACACTCCCAAAATGATTGGAGAAAGAATATAAATAAGTCCAATTAACCAAGACATTGATTACAATTATGCCAGGGTGTATAATGTTTTATTTATAATCCTTTTCATGACGATCTATGCCACAAAACATTATAGTAATTGCCACGGCCCGGCCACTATGCAGTGACATCATAACAAATTGAAATAATTCGATGATGATGATGCTTATCAATGGTTTTCTATAGCCAATCCTCTTTGTGGTACAAATGGTGAAAGAGAGTTGTTTATGCACCCGTTACTGGTGTTTTTTCCGAAGTCACACGATATGTGCATGGGGATAAGTGGTGTAAACAAGAATAAAGTCTTTGCAACACGACTGACATGAACTGTGATTCAAATATGACGGTTCAATTCAAATAATCTGACAACGTGGATAGAGTAAAATAATATTCGCAGAACATTGATAAATATTTGAAATTAATCAGGCAAAGTGTGTTTGCGTTATTTCCATCAAATTTGAGCGAGAATTATAGATGGCACTTTCTATCAGAAGAAATCAGTTAGTTCACTAATACGAGTAGCAAAGACAATAAAAATGTAGCAATGCAATCATCTATAAGTGAACCAAATTGAAGATATGTTAAAACATTCGATGTGAGTCTGCTCTCCAATACATGTCGATTGTTTTCAATTTCCATAATTTCCGTCATTCCTTCTCACAGTTCAGCTTTGCTATACTAGTGATGCAATCAAGACTGTGTATCAGTCGTTAAATTACGCCCTCTTGTTTGTACGCAGGCATCGCTTTTAATTACCCAGAACCATTTTGAAAGGGAGTATCTTGTGTATCCAAGCCGTAAATGTGACCATAAAAGACCCTTACTGCATCGAGGAGCTCAAAGCAGGATAAGCAGCTTATCGAGATAAGCAGGAGGGCCGCTTGGCGGATAGCAACGTATGTGATGGGCTCGGGGAGTGAAATAAGGCCATCGTGATGCCTGACGGTGTCACGAAAACAGATTAAATATCTTTAGCGCTTTGTTGTAGCCATGTATGGTCTAATGAGAAATGAAGAATTTCGTAAAAATTTAGTCATTACTTCTATCTTTATGGAATTTATGGAATTTGTGAGCAGTTTTAGGGAAGCCAGTAACCATAAATGAAGAATCCATTGGTCCAACTTTTTTTCCCGCGAGTAAGCTGAAATTATAAAACAGAAGAAAACTCACATTAGGATGCAGGGTTAATCATTATGTTACCTGATCTGCCAAACAATGCAGAACCTGTCGGACCTTTGCATAGTTCAGTTTCAGAATACGCCCGTAATAATATTAGTGGAAATTCGGAGTTCCGTGTGTGGCCACTTTTGATCCCCTAGCTTAGCCACTATTATACCGTCAACCAATCCTGTCAAGATGATAGGCTTAGCCACTATCATACCGTCCAACAATCCTGTCAAAATGATAGGCTTAGCCACTATCATACCGTCCACCAATCCTGTTAAAATGATAGGCTTAGCCACTATTATACCGTCCACCAATCCTGTCAAAATGATAGGCTTAACCACTATCATACCGTCCAACAATCCTGTCAAAATGATAGGCTTAGCCACTATCATACCGTCCACCAATCCTGTTAAAATGATAGGCTTAGCCACTATTATACCGTCCACCAATCCTGTCAAAATGATAGGCTTAACCACTATCATACCGTCCAACAATCCTGTCAAAATGATAGGCTTAGCCACTATCATACCGTCCACCAATCCTGTTAAAATGATAGGCTTAGCCACTATTATACCGTCCACCAATCCTGTCAAAATGATAGGCTTAACCACTATCATACCGTCCAACAATCCTGTCAAAATGATAGGCTTAGCCACTATCATACCGTCCACCAATCCTGTTAAAATGATAGGCTTAGCCACTATTATACCGTCCACCAATCCTGTCAAAATGATAGGCTGAGCCAATATTATACCGTCCACCAATCCTGTCAAAATGATAGGCTTAGCCACTATCATACCGTCCACCAATCCTGTCAAAATGATAGGCTTAGCCACTATCATACCGTCCACCAATCCTGTCAAAATGATAGGCTTAGCCCCTATTATACCGTCCACCAATCCTGTCAAAATGATAGGATTATAACGTCCACCAATATTGTACTCTGAGCACATTTTGGTAGACTGCGTGGGTTTTCATCGTTAGAGCAAAAGCGAAGCCTGTACAATTAAAGCGCTTTTATGATGAGATGCGACAAAAAAGTTTCAATACTGGAATAAGTTAAATACCAACTAGAAGTAAATGAAGGTAGCTACTTCTGCTTCAATTAAGAATTTTGGCGAGAGGTTTTCAGAAGAGTCGAATACTTGATTATTGTGGGAACATCAGTTAAATATTAATGTAGTCTAAGCACTCTTTCCAAATTTGTATTTCATGCCACATATTTTATTCCAAATATATAATTAAAGAATTTTCATGATATTCATCTCGAAATACAATCATATAAAATCTGAAATTTACGGGGATTTGTGCACTGCACTAAGATACGTCGAATTAGATTGTACCATTCCATATAGAACGGTCACAAGTTCTGTCATTAACCAGTTACTTATGACCCAGTTCTTACAGAACTTCGATTGCAAATTCCTTCTTCACCAAGTCGACCAACTTGGATGATGACCCAACTCTTGCTAAAGTCTCAGAAACTGGATGTTAACCCGGTTGCTCAAAGGCTGACTTTGCTTGATAAGGGAATCTTCATTCAAGTCGATCAATTTAAAATATTCCTTATATGGAGACATAACGATAGCGGCGAAGTTTTATGGAAGAAAAGGTTGAATGTCAGAAAATTGTGAGTGAACTGATTTAATTTCAAATCATTCAAATTGTTACGACAGCTTCCTAAACGTGTTACTAAACATGAATCAGTAATTTTCAATCAGATATCTTGTTCGTATTAGCATGTTAAATATTACATATCCTTCAATTTCCATGTGCGTTTTTAACTTATAAGTATTCAGCATGACAGCGCAGTCGTAATGAAGACATGTTTGGCCTGATACCCCACCCACAATGAAATTAATGTTTCTTAGTAATCACATAGTGGACCCAGAAGCTAAAAGCAGCCTCTAAGAGCTTTACCATTTTACAACTTGCTTTCTAACATGTAATTCATGCAAGGAAAACACATTGACTTTATGCAGAAAATGCACCAGAGATGATACTTTCTCGTCGACTTTAGCCGCCTCATATTCCTCAAATTACTTCTGATATACTCTGGTCGAGCCAAGAACCAACCGTTCTGCAAGTGTAGGGCGGGCTGGGACCTATATTCGTAGTTATGACGTAACGTTACTGTAAACAAATGTGTACCGAATCTCATGCATGTATGCTTAGAGATATCGTGGCTCTTTTGGGTGGAAGCAATTCATGGATATATGAACGATTTTTGTTTTTTTTGCAGTTGGAACCAGATTCATTTAGCGTCGCTCGATGTGAAAGTTGCTGATAATTAATTGTTATCAAACAGGTACTAAGATTACTATCATAAATTGAATTGGCATGGAAATTGGGTGGACCCTTTCCCTTCGGTAAATGATTACTGACTAACTATTTTTTCTCTTGATTTGTGCGTAAAGTTGCTCTTAAATGAGTGTGCTTTTTAGGTTACATCCACACACAATCCAATTGTGCGGAATGTTAGGAAACTCTAGACCGTCACTCATTGACATTCTGTTAAGAACCCTCAGCAGTTGGTCATTCCGAAAAACGTTAATATTTATACGAGAAGACACATTGCTTCCGTACGAGGAATGGCACTTTAGGGATAGTGGTGCCTGAAGGAAGAGATTCACAGGTGATAGTATCGAGGAAAATACCATTACCGACACTACAATGCCAGTTGATGCCGATACCGATACTGGGTACTGATCCTCAGGTAGTCAGCTCATCCCAAAGAATTGCATTATAGGTCTCATAATTTCATATATTACTATTACTATTACTCATTACTATTACTATTACTATTACTCATTTATAAGCAGCTTTTAAAAGACTTCCGTTCCTTTTTTTGTACCAAGCATGTACAAATTGTAGGAATAAAATAATCACCTACAATTCAGATACTTGTCTCATTCATGTAGGAAGTATCATCATGCTAAAGACCAAAGAACATACAGAATCCCTTGAAGAAAACGCTGCTTGTGGGATGTCCCGGGACTATGATGGATATAAAACAATTGCCAGCAAGTCACATCATCCTTTATTCATATATAAAGGATGATGTGATCAATATAATTGAGGGAACAAGTTTGGGAAAGGATGCTAACAAAATCACGAAAACGCGAGAGCACACGATAGTAAGCATATTGCCTTTAATAGCTAAAGAGTTCCCTTCCATGAAATACCTGATGAATTGCCTGCTGATGGTGAAGTGGTGTTGCGATGGATAGATATTTTGAAAGAGGAGAGAGTGGAAAACAGGCGGTCCATGTATACCATCTGTATTAGCCTCGCCATTTCAAGACACGTTCGAAGTTTGGTAAAAATTATACAGCGGGAAATGTGCTAGATTTATGAATAAAGAAATTGCCGACAATATAATGCCAGTTGATGCCGATTAGTCCAATATATAAAAATAAGAGCAAAACAGACATAAAAAATTATCGCCCAATATCTGTCCTGCCCGTCTTGAGCAAAGTTTATGAAAAAATATTTTATGCTAGACTATATACTCATTTTGTCTCAAATAACCTACTTAGCCAAAATCAATTTGGTTTTCAAGCTTTCAGGAATACAGAGCATGCTTTATTAAAATTTGCTGGAGACGTTGTTGATGGGTTTGACAGTGGTAAAGTCACCGTTGCAACTTTTATGGATCTTAGCAAAGCTTTTGATTGCGTGAATCATAAGATTTTAGTTGCAAAATTACAGCATTATGGAGTTAGTTCTATCGATAAGAGTTGGATAAAAAGTTATCTTCTTGATAGAAAACACCTAGTGACTTGGAATAAACAATCATCATCTGCCAG
>SDVV010020061.1:0-13399 GCA_016164225.1 Gammarus roeselii
CTTATGCTTGTTGTTCCCCTAGTCTGCAACTTCTGTCATGTGTGCCGGTACTGTATTTGCTTATGCTTGTTGTTCCCCTAGTCTGCAACTTCTGTCATATGTGCCGGTACTGTATTTGCTTATGCTTGTTGTTCCCCTAGTCTGTAACTTCTGTCATGTGTGCCGGTACTGTATTTGCTTATGTTTGTTGTTCCTCTAGTCTGCAACTTCTGTCATGTGTGCCGGTACTGTATTTGCTTGTGCTTGTTGTTCCCCTAGTCTGCAACTTCTGTCATGTGTGCCGGTACTGTATTTGCTTATGCTTGTTGTACCCCTAGTCTGTAACTTCTGCCATGTGGGCCGGTACTGTATTTGCTTATGCTTGTTGTTCCCCTAGTCTGCAACTTGTGTCATGTGTGCCGGTACTGTATTTGCTAATGCTTGTTGTTCCCCTAGTCTGCAACTTCTGTCATGTGAGCCTGTACTGTATGGGCTGCTTCTTTTTCAGCTTGCTCCTCAGCTCAGCTTGGTGCCAGTGCCTGGGTTCACGACGCACCTGTACCCTGTTGGGGACTGAGAAGATCCAGGAAAAGTTAAGTGAATGGCCTGTTGAGTGGGGGTGAAGTTTCTTGTACGTGTGTTACTCATTAGTTGGATGTTTCACTATATTTCAGTAGTTTTATATGCATTTTAAATGGTGTGTGAAGAGATGGGTGGATTGCAGGTGCCCTGCAATAATTTTAGAATTACCATCTTGTTGGTCTGTGTTTTTATGTTATATCTTTTCCCTAGGGTGTAGCCATGTGCGGTGTGGTCATGCCTAATTGGGTATATCAGTGTATGAGGTTGATTGCCTGGCAGAGTTTGTCAGCAGGTCATGTTTGGTTGATCTTTTTTTTGTGTGGCTGAGATTTCTTGTATTTATGTGGTGTGTGTCCCATATCTGTTTTAGAATGATATCGGGTTTGAGCATTTTTTTTATGAAGAATGCATATCTCTGGTATAAGTACTTCTGTACTTTGCTCGTTTTGTATGTTGTAACTGCTATTGTGTATATGCTGCGTGTGATTAAGTATGCTAGTAAGGGTGGCTGTACTGTGTAACATCTTTGGCTGGTCTTGGTTGATTGCAGATGTAGAGCTAGGTTGTGGCATCAATTGATGGTGTGATGGTTGTTTGGGGGAGTACTGGATCAGAGGTTGTCCATGGCAGTGATCTAACAGGTTGCATTGTGCTCAGTTTTTACCAGTGTTTGAAGTGTTTTTGATTTTCCTTAGGTAATCAATTGTGGGTTTTCCTGTTAGTGGTCATTATTGAATTGTGCTTTGCTTTCATGCCTGTGATGGCAGAAGCGTTAAACTTCCTGCAAGGGGCCAACATGACTGCTCTCTGTGATTATTGATTAATCTCTAATGTATATTGTTCGTTTCCTGTTATTTAGGGTTACTTATAATGATGTTTACCCGGAAGTTTTACATTCATGAATTTTTACTCATGATAGTGCTAACCTGTGAGTTTGTTGATGGAGGTTTGCGGTGGTTTCACTTGACTGAGAAGCAAGAGTTCGTCGTGGTTTTCATTGATCAATGGATGCATTCTTATGTTATACATTTAAAATGTATAACATAATGCATTTAAAATGTATTAAGTGTTTGTCGTGAATATTATTGCTTACAGTTATAATTAACCCAATTATAATTTGATGAGTTTTAGTCAAACATGACACCCTGATTAACTTTTTGCTGTACATTATTTTTTGGGGAACTGTTTTCCTGCCTATTCTGGCTGTGGAAGAAATGTTACAACCTCATGTGAGGGTTAGGGGACCCGGCTGTTGCAGATATTGTCGGGGAAAGTTTGTGATACCTGTACATAGCAAAGTCTAACTCCTGTGTTTTCTTTTTCTGGTTTGCAGGGAGCAGGTGGTTCATTAAGAACCATTCTGTTGCCCCAGCTCCTCCTTTTATTAGGTTGTTTTTAAATTAACAGTGCTATTGTTTGGCCAAATATTGCCGAGCTTTATAGTTGAAGCTGTTACAGATGATGTTGTTCCATTTTACCAATAAAGCGTTTATTTTCTCTGCTTTTTTTTCAATTCCACTCTCTGCAATGGTCCCTGAAATTATACATTTCTGAGTTGGGCCAGGCCTAGAACTGTTAGTTATGGAACCCAGAAGAGTAGCGCCACGACTTCAATGTTGTGATATCTGGCGACCGAGGAGGCCATACCACATTCGTGATTTCGATGTTTATGAGGCCTATCAATCAATTTGCTAATGCCTTGTAGAACCAGTCCCAGACAACTCGAGCTAATTGAGGAGAGGCACCATCTGGCATGGAGTTAATCGAGAAGAGGCACCATCTGGCATGGAGTTAATCGAGGAGAGGTACCATCTGGCATGGAGTTAATCGAGGAGAGGCACCATCTGGCATGGAGTTAATCGAGGAGAGGCACCATCTGGCGTGGAGTTAATCGAGAAGAGGCACCATCAGGCATGGAGTTAATCGAGGAGAGGCACCATCTGGCATGGAGTTAATCGAGGAAAGGCACCATCTGGCATGGAGTTAATCGAGTAGAGGCACCATCTGGCATGGAGTTAATTGAGGAGAGGCACCATCTGGCATGGAGTTGTCTCCTTCGATGTTAATTTTGATTGAATTAGACCAGAATAATTCTTATAGAATCTTCGGGTAATTTTCAGCATTACTTTTCTTAAAAAAAAATGAACAATTTCACAAGCTTGGCAAATCAAATCCCTGTAAGGACATCCTTCCAGAGAGGGTTAGTGGTCGACCAGTAGCGACAGTTATGACGATTGATTCCTGCATCTATGTGAAAGTGGGTCTCGTCTGAGAATCCTAGTTGTTTTAAACGTTGTGGTGTCTCTTCAAGATACTACGCATCCTCTGTGGCTTATTTGCGGTACTTTTCCTGATCTTAAACGGTGATAATCTGCACAAATGGAACCCTAATTATAACAGTTTGGTTACATCCTGTATTTAGCAAACTCCATGTACTAGTCGTCTGCAGTCAACAAACACCCTGAATTACTCTGAGGTTAGGGAACACCTGCATTAGTTCATTGAGGTCAGCAAACGATTTACAGCAAACACCCTGCATCAAAATCCAGCAAGATTCCTGCATTAGTTCATTGAGGTCAGCAAACGATTTGCAGCAAACACCCTGCATCAAAATCCAGCATTAGTTCATTGAGGTCAGCAAACGCTTTGCAGCAAACACCCTGCATCAAAATCCAGCATGATTCCTGCATTAGTTCATTGAGGTCGGCAAACGCTTTGCAGCAAACACCCTGCATCAACACCCAGCATGATTCGACTAATCGTCGAATTACCTGCATTAGTCGACAGAGGCAAACAAACACCCTGCATTAGTCGACTGAGATCAGCACACACCCTGCATTAGTCGATGGGGTCAGCAAACATGGTTCATTTATCGACTGTGGACAGCAAACACCCTCCAGTAGCCAAGCGTAGTACATTTTTTCCATTTTTGTTGAGATTATTTCACCTTAAATGACAAACGCTTTGTAAATTAAAGTAATCCTGGAGAGGTGAACGAATGGACGAGTAATTGAAGATTCCTGAATCTATGCGATTATTTCAGACCCTGTGGTGGTCGGATTCCCTCGTTAGATAAGATTATCCATTATCAAATAGGCTGTTAACGAGTGTTCCGTAGTCGAACGTTCCTCAACCAAGTCGATTATTGAAGACCCCGTGAGTTGCTGAATCCCTCATTAGTTAAGGTTAGTCATTATTGAGCTAGCTCATAGCGAGCGAGTTGATTGTTTTCAGATTGCAGCTTCCAAAGAAAATGTACACGAAAGGAAAAACGAAATGGGCGTTGCTGATTTCAGCTGAAAATCAGGATACAAATTGTTTATCTGGTATTTGCAAGGCGTGAGTGGTTAACAATGTCTTTTTTTTACATCTCGTGTATCTCTTTTCCAGTTTCCGAAGTGAATCAGTGTAAAGATTAATCAAGAAATGTTGAAACGCATCCACGATACAGGCGCTCGCCGCGCATTTGCTTTCGGTTTCGGATTGACGATGATGAGGAATCTCTGGATGATCTTTATTGTCTCGTCTTCAGTTCAAGGGCATTCCAGCCGTATATACGATAAGGTTGATGAAACCTGCGTAAACTCAGCCATCAGTAGCCACAACTCACCACATAAGGTGAGTGAACATGAACAGTGAGTGTACTGTTCTTCAAAATAATTGGATGTACTGCAGCGGAAGACAATGTTCATTAGCAATTTTAACTCTGGGGCCGAGTAGGTAGCGTGTCGGCCTTTCCTCACAATAGACTTCCATTGTAAGCAGAAGGTTGTATGTTCGAGTCTACCTAACCACTAGTGAGACATTCTGGCTTGTCTCTTAAATGGTCAATAACCAGCCCATATACGCCGTGTGATAAAAAATGCTATCAGGTGGCAGCTACACTGAAACCGGCTAAAATTAGCAAACAATCCAAAAAAATAGATAACCATAAATAATGAACTTTTTTCCGCTCTGCATTTAATGTATAAAAAATATTATTACATATTTTATTAAGGAGCTTTACCCAAGTATAGTCTCGTAAATTTTCTAGAATATTGAGTTATATCAAGATGGAAAATACATTATCTGCTTTCCCGCCATAGACTGTCTATAAAACCACTTGGTATACTACTGTACATCGTCGTTGATATTGATTTGTTGATAACTATTCAAATTGATGCAGGCGCTTCATAATTTGAGTAATTGATGATCATACAAATTTATAACTGACCATTGCAGAGAACTCTCTAGATTGCACAGGGTGGTCCATTTTTTGTGCTAGGACCTTGAACCACACGATAGTTTATCTGAAAATTTGGTCTGGGAACGTTAACATTACATTCGGTAAGGCTGGTCAAGAGGTCACTAAGGGACATCACCCAGATCCATGGAGTAAACCGAGGGTCCAGCGATGAGCAGGTGCAAACCAAATACGAGAGGGGCCAGCAACACTTCCCGAGTGATGGCCAAAGTAGCTACAGCCAAGAAAGCAAACTTCTATGAAACCGGCAACGCCACTCGGCCCGAATACGACCGGAGCAATGACCGCTTTAAGAAGTTCACATGACACGTCCACGAAATGAAAAAATACTTAACCAAGCAACCGATTTTCCGAGCAAGAAACGGCAGACTTCCCCACAGCCTCCGACACAACAGAGAAACGTCGAACAAGACTCGAGAATAATGTCGAAATTATTGCACCTCAAATGACCGAATTATCGAACTGAAATTACCGAACTTTGGAAGAAACAAAACCGCGACCTGCGCCTGTGCCTTTACCTCCGACGACAGCCTGAACGACTCTCCACCCCAAAAACAACTCAACCGAACTCCAAGAACTACAATGAAGATGCAGTTCATGCCATTTGACGACTCCGACCAATTCAGCAAAGATCCCAACTTTCCCGAGTACTTGAAAATTCCGTTCAACACCCCGGACAGATCCGACATTATTTTGTCAATACACCTTACGAGAATAACTTGGCTACATCACTAGCCGTCCAGTTCTAAGCCTCACTACAAGCGGCGATGAAAGTTACACTATCAGAGTAGACATAGATCTTCAGAATGACGCTCTACTCTACAAGACCAGCAAATACCAAGAGAATTGCACATTCCTAATACACACGACCTACGCCAAGAGCTCAGACTTGATTTACATTTAGGAACTCCCGTTGAAGCAAGCTGATGAGTTAATCACCGGGCTTGCACTATACAAGGACTCTGTGGACGAAGTAACAATTGCCGATTTCACAAAGCCAATAAGAACCCCAGCTACGGCCCTGCTGTTAAAATTCAACTGCCCTGCACCCACCAGAATACATTAACAATCCTTTTCAGAATGTCAAAGCCAAGGTTACTCCCTTCGTCAGGCGTCCGATGCGCTGCCTTAGTTTCCAAAAATATGGGTTGTAATTGAAGACATAAATGCTCACACTATTCCTTAGAAGACCATGACAGACAAGATGACGCCCAGTCGTGCCCATTTGAAGAACTCCGTTGCTTCTATTGCAAAGATAGCGGTCAGCCCACGTGACACAATGACTGCCCCTACTATCAAAAAGATGAAAAAATCCTACAATTCCCAAAAGACCACAAGGTGGATCGACGAGACTCTCAATACCATCAAAATATTCCCCCCCAATAAATATCGACACTCATGAAAAGGAACCAACACTATTCCCTGCACACTCTCTTATAACATTCAGAGATAACGGTGCAGGCAGATCAGCTCCCTCAATTGACCCCTTCACCATGATGAAATCAGTAGCACATCAACTGGGAGGTGAACCGAAAACTGTCCGCCGAAAATGATCAAAATACCTGACCCCCGTCGTAAATGCTGAACAAAGTACCGCCGTTGGAAACTTACCCAGAAAAAAAAACAGAGTAACCATTGAACTAAATCAATTCTCCAATTGCACCTACAACTGAAATGAGCATTTTTGCAGCCGGCTTGGCCAAACACTGTGAAATTTTCGAAGTTTTATCAGCACGATATATCAAACTAGGAAACCCTTTTCCCAAACCAAATTAGATTACCTCATACAGAACTGACGCACCGGAATTCGTAGTAATTCGCGAGAGGAAGGGATAACTAGAACTTACCCAGCTACCGTATCACGTGCAAGGTGCAGGAAAGGCCTCGAAAACGTTCACATCATTAAACACTACTAGCCGGACACACTTTAATGGTGCAAGAGGTGTGCTGGTGAGCACGATAAAATGAAAGCCAAAGCCCCTCACCCTTCTTGCTACCGCGACTGCCAAGAACACATGGATGGAAATAGAATGATTGCCGTACAAAACGACCGCAAAGTCACACTGAACAAGCCATTCAAATTTGGCGCGACGGATATCAATCCCACCTTACTTATGCCATGGGATTTACATCTGCAACGAAGCCAGGCACCTCGGCGAGGTCCCTTATAGCGAAAAGCTCACAGCTGCCTTTGTCGACCTCACGAGGGGGGCTGTTTCCTTGGCTGACCACACTAGAAGCCACACCAGCCACAAAGCAAAAATTGAAGTCGTCTTACTACGATGACGACGGGCTTGATACCCATCTTCTTCCACGCCAAAAGGCATGCAGCAGCCCAGGAACTACAGTTCGTCGGGCTCAGGTCGTAGACCGAACTTTATCTATCCCTACTGAGGCTCCACTCAACGAGAACAATAACCACGGATCCAATCTCTCCATCTTATGCGCAACATCAGAACACCTCATCAGCGAGAACAACACCCTATTTGCGTGAGAATTGATGTCCGAAACCGTTGAACAACCATGCACCTGAGCTGATCCAAATAACAGGTGGATTACTGATCAGACAACCACACAGTTCACAATGCCTGCCTTAAAAGAGAAGTTTACACGCGCAGTGGGGCAGCACAAGGAACGGACACAATCTTCCTCTTCTTACCAAAGCCCTCACAGTCGCGAACGCAGCTATTCTAGACGTGCACACTCTTCGGAAAGCTAACGCTCCCGCATCCGCTTTTGGTCTATTACCCAGGGCAGACTAAAAGACACGACCATCATAAATATTACTACATACCATAACACCACACCAAACCGTCAAGGTCTGAACGCGAACCGCATTCGAAGTGAACAGCACATTACTTCAGTGGAATCGTCATAAACGTGGGAACAAGAAAAACGAGGTATTGTCTCTAGTCTCAACCCATGAACAATTGGTGGTAGGTTTTCTAGAGATTTAACTCAGAGAGATTACCACCTTCACAATTTTCTACTAAGTTGTACATCGCCGCAAGGGCAACAACAATGTGACTGCTCAAGGCGTATATGAACTTATGATCCACCAGAGCGTCTCGAACCATCGTTTTACCCTGAGAACAGAACTCCAAGCTATCGCTGTGGCGATTTACATTTCATGACCTATCTACTCGTCACGAAACAATGATCGCCTGGAAACATCGATTACCGAACCGCTTTAACAATTGCACTCTCATGTACTCCGCCGTCGAGACTTAAACCGCTGCCACAAAATGTGTGGATCCGTGAGTTCCGGAAGTCGGGGGGTTACAATGGCCAACACCATAGACTCTCACAACCTGGTTCTTCTCAATGACGGACTTCTCACCCAAATTATTCTTATAAGTAAAACAGCCATCGACCTATCCATGTGCTTCCCCGCATTGGCACCCCAACTTGCGTGGGGAGTCCTGTTTTCAACTCACTACAGTGACTATCATCCAGTTATCATTTCCATCTCGAACCAACCCAACAGCCCCGCTGTGCAGGAACGTCGATCAATGTACCGAAAAGCAAGATGGGACGATGTGGATGATACCCCCGACGATATTTCAGAACATGATCTCATCAACAACTTGAACAATAAATATCAAACTGCAGCTGTCTCATGCATCCCCCAATATTTCGATTCAAACTTCTTCCCAAAACCGTGCATGTTCCCGGACGGGCAATAAGCAGCAGATGGGCGTGACATGCTGTAGGTGATCTTCCGCATGGGCACGGCCTCGTAGAAGAAAAACTGCACGGAAAATAGCATCCGTTGAATTCCGTAGACGTTCCTTGGAGACGAAACGAGAAAGGCAGACCCAATTAGTCAATACAATCAACCGGAACATCCCCTCAACCAAGTGGGGGGAAAATGAGACGTATACAAGGGCACCCCAAGCGACCTATCCACATTCTTTAAGCGCAGGTATCATCCATTTTTCCTAAGCGAAAATAGCGGATAAACTCGTTCAGACTTTCAAACACGCACAGACAGGGAAACAGTGTAAGAGAAAGTGCACATATTGATTTTACTTCCACAATCGAAGAGTTTTACAACAAGTATTCTCTGTCCATGAACTGCAATATTATATATATCCTACTCGTGATGTTTTTTCCGGGCCGGACCGAGTACACATCAATATGATCAAACATCTTCCTAAGGGTTCTCTTCAGTACCGCTTGAATGTGATCTATTTAATGCATTAAAACTATTTTTTCCCTGATCAGTGGCGGTGATCGGTAATCATTCATTTACCCAAACCCAAAAAATGTCGTAGTTACCCCACGGAACTACCGAAATGCACGCGGTAGCAATTGCGACTGCCTCAAGTGCCATTCCATTGCAAATCACCTCATATGTCTAGAATCAGACATTCCTCCCGCTTTTGCTCGAGGGTAACCTGTGTTTTCCATTTCCTTCGATGTTGAAATAACATACGACACCACCTGGATATACGGCTTTATGAAAGATCTTCATCACAAGGGTCTGAGTGGGCTCCAACCGGATTTTATCCACCAATTCCATCAAAATTGTACAATTGGAGTCAAGGTCGGACACACTCAGTCGCTATCCTACCCCCAGAAATAGGCGTCCCTCAGGGGAGCGTCCTAAGTGCCTTTCTTTTCATCCGTAAAATCGATCACTGACAGACTTCCTTCCCAGTGATGGCAGGTTCCTCTCCTCGCTATGCGTGAACGACTTACAAATATGGTCTAGACATCTTTATTTTTATCGATTCAACATGACCTCCATTAGTGTTTGGGACAGGTTTTGAGCTGGGCTTCCGGGAACTGATTTTGATAGTCGCCAATTAAAGCTAAAAGCGGGTATTTTAATTTTGACCCGGACTGCACCCAAAACCAGCCCCGACGATGCACAACACACCTCTAGTATACAATGACTCCATCAAGTCTCTAGATCTTGAGTGGGACCCTAAACTCACATGGCGACCACACATTACAGCACTGCAGATCCGATGCACAAGAGCTGTGGCCGGGGTTTATCCTCACGGTAAAAGCTATCAAATTCGGTGAAGAATTGAACACCAGCATGACGTTGAATAGAACAATTATTATACGCTCACTTATCGACTATGGAGCTGTTATCTACGCTTTAGCAGACAAAATCACTCTCGAACCCCTAATGATCATCGCAAACAATTGCAAGCGGATCACTACCGGAGCGTTCCGTTTAACTCCCATTGATTCCCTGAACCTGCTGGCCGATGAGCTTCCGCTTCCTATTTGGCGGGACAAAATTGCGCTACAATAGTATTTCAAGACTAGGAGCCTAATCAACAACCCCGTTCTCAACCACATCACCAACATTCCTGATAAGCTCCTCTTTTCGACTGAGGAAAATATATGCCCGCCTTTCTTACGACGCGTGGACAACTTAATCCTCGCTGCACATCACTCGCAAGGCTTTTCAGTCTTCATTTTCACACTGAATTCTCCAAATCAGCACTCATACTTGGAAGATCAACCCACCGCCAGTTAACCTAGATTTGCAAATGCACCGCCGAGTGTTTTCGAGGCCACTCGAGGAACAATATCTCAACTACCGTCCATTAAACACTGACGGCTCCAAAACCGCTAACTGAGGGAGCTACCGACGTGTGCGAGGGCAATCTCTCGTTCGGCTACCCTCCCACAAGAAGACCTGTATTTTCGCTTCCTCAAATGTGTCATAATCTCAGACAGCCTGAGTGCTCTGCCCTCCCTTAGCTCAAAATGTGCATCTACGTAAATTGCAACACGACCTCATTACACCGTCCGGGACAAGCCAAGTGGTCGAATTCTTCTGTATCCCGGGTCACGTGGGAATAATGGGAAATGAACTTGTAAATTCCCTTACTAAACTGGCGTTTATTCCTAAAGAACAATTTATATCCATACACTACAGAGATTTTTTCCTCATCATCAACTCCCATGTAGCATTACGATGCAACAAAATGGACATAACTTGCTTGCAGTCAGACCCTCGATTGAAGAGTGGGAAACCAAGTTCTCAAAAAAAAGTCCTCAACAGCTCATGCTCGGGGCACATGGATAACTAATAACCACATAATGGACGTAGACATGGGACCGACCGCGTCACCGTGTCCCTGCAGTCACCAGATGTCAATCCACAAACCCCTTGCAATCACCCTGTGAAATCTACAAAACTTATTCACCGACCTCCTCAGCGTTTTCGGTAACAATACCAACCCACACGAAGCAATCCGTAAATAGGACAGACTGTTGAAATAAAGTGATTCTCCCTTCTGCAATGTACTTCGGTATATTACTAGAAGAACACATTTGCGGGGTTCTGTTAGGATGGTCGCGTATAAACTCTCTATTCTCGTTGGAACATTATTTACGTTTGCACCGGCGCGCAAATGTGCCACAATTGAACGTACAAAACGTTTCTTGTTAGTGATCTTCGTGTCCTGCGACGGGACATGCCCAGTCCGAAAAATGCCTCCTTCTCCTGAAGTGTGGGATCAAAGACCTACTTGTAGAAGTAGGCATTACTCAATCATTCATGCTGGAGAAGAAGAAGAGGAATTAAGTGTAAAGATACCCGAATCGATGACCATCGAGCGATGCAGAGGAACAGGTGGGGTCTCCTGTCGCAGAATCAGAGGGACTGAACCCCTTAATTTGATTATCCTTACATTCTGATAGTACGAATCGATGCCTGCGCCACGTGGGACCGCAACAAACTATGAGGTTAAACCTGCTGTTTCAAACTGACGCTCATTATACCCTCCAGACGGAAGAGAGTAGGTGGTATTTCAATTGAAATTTGATACTAATTGTTGAAATTTAATACTAATGCAGTCTCTATAAATAAATAACAGTAACTATTACATATTACTTCCTCTAACTACTTATTTGTTCCCCAATAACTTACTGTTTCCTTATAATTTGAGATACATCAGGTAACTTGATAAGTATTAAAAGAAAATATATTTTTGGTATGTCAGTTTTCTATGAAGAGGAAGAAAGGTTGTCATATTATATATAATGAACAAGGTATATGAAGCATACAAACATCGATAACTACTGGGATGTTTTCGTCTAGTGGGGTGGATTCTTACGCATAAGTTGGGTGAATGATGTGTGGAAGAGGTAATAGTCATTTTATCTCGGATTTTAATTTTTATTTAACAGATATACCAATATTGAGGCTGTAACCGGAACAGATGTGCGCTGATACCACATGATGTGCGCTGATACCAATATTGAGTCTGTAACCGGAACAGATGTGCGCTGATACCACAAGGTGTGCGCTGATACCAATATTGAGGCTGTAACCGGAACAGCTGAGCGCTGATACCACAAGGTGTGCGCTGATACCAATATTGAGTCTGTAACCGGAACAGATGTGCGCTGATACCACAAGGCGTGCGCTGATACCAATATTGAGACTGTAACCGGAACAGATGTGCGCTGATACCACAAGGTGTGCGCTGGTACCAATATTGAGGTTGTAACCGGAATAGCTGTGCGCTGATACCGCAAGATGTGCGCTGATACCAATATTGAGGCTGTAACCGGAACAGATGATCGCTGATACCACAAGGCGTGCGTTGATACCAATATTGAGGCTGTAACCGGAACAGATGTTCGCTGATACCACAAGGCGTGCGCTGATACCAATATATTGAAGCTGTAACCGGAACAGATTCTCAATTACGGCTACTGCCTGCACTGAATACTCAGATTGGCAGAAACTGTGGCAGAGGCGTAATGGGATCGAAGCCATACCTGAGACCGACACTTTTCAGTGGGAGGCTCTTGTTTTCTACTGCCCAATCGGATACTTAGATGGTCATAAACTGTGGTAGTAGCTTAATGGGATCACGGTTGTACTTATGACCGGCGTGTGGTGTGTTCCATCCCAATGGGATACTCGTGTTTTTTACTGCCTATACTGATACTTGATGGGCATAAACATTGGCAGTAGCGTAATAAGGTAAACTTTATACATGTGCAGCAACTGTGGCAGTAGCGTAAAGGGGTCAATGCCTTACTAGTGTTCCATCCCAGTGGGAGGCTCGTGTTTTCTCTGTTGTTAAGCGAAGCGACTGGCGTCATGGCTGTTACTCGCCCCTTGGGGCGGAAGGTGACGAACTCTAAAGATCTTCCGTCATATCTGAAGTTTGTCTGCTAAACTTGTATATTTGTGGCGCAGGTGCATGCTCGTGTCGCATCACGAACCAGTCACTGACTGACTTTCTTGTTCCATTCTAACCTTTCGCCCTCAGTTGCACTGCGGTCAGCTGTGTGAGATCAACCGTCCCAAATGTGACGGCTTCTGCTTCTCTGAGGTTGACAGCCGTTGCACGCTGCACCGTAAGTACTCATAACGGAATATTTCTCCATGTGACTGACACTTGGAATTCAAGTCCATGGTTTTTAATATGTGGTGCATGAAATAGACATTCACAAGCAAGACAGGTTACTCCGAGGAAAGGGGTTTCTGACGGTAAGACGAACCTCACACTCTTTCAATGCAGTCACACACACACACACACACACACACACACACACACACACACACACACACACACACACACACACACACACACACACACACACACA
>SDVV010020062.1:0-13399 GCA_016164225.1 Gammarus roeselii
TTGTCACATCCCAGAACTACTGAAATTACACAGCAAACAAGAATTTATTGTTCAATTCATTGCTTCTTATAACCCATTCTGCCTACCTATTTGAAGTGTTATCATATTTGTCATAAAAGATGTTATGAGTTGGGAGACGTGAGGGTAAAATTTAGAATTTATCCGTATCATGAAACGATAACCAGGAACTGAAACGATTTGACAACCTGGACTTTTTGGGTATTCTCCAAAAAAATTGTAATTTATTTTCGAGAAAATTTAACTTCCTGAAAAGTTGGTATAACTGTAATTTTTATGAGGTGATTGTATTTTTACGTCTTAAAATTACTGAAATTACACATCGAACAAAAAATGTATCGTTTAATTTACTGCTTAACCAATTTTCATTTGCTGCCAAATGTGCGTATCAATTGAAAACGGGAATGTTATTTGTGTCGGTCAAGAAGCTATGCGTTGAGGGAGGTGAGTGTAATATTGAAGTTTTATTCATATAAAAGAACGATCCCCCAAATGTGAAGCGATAGGACAATTTTTATTTTTCCTTAATTTTGTATGGGATATTCAGATTTTTCTTTCGAAAAAACTTGACTTCCGAAATTTGATGACACTAGATTGTTAAAGAAAGGAATCAGGGTTGTCTCATCACCAAACTACTGAAATTACACACCGAACAGGAATGCATTTTTCAATTCAATGTTCGTTAATACCCATCGTGCCTACTATTTGTAGCGTTAATATTCTAGTTGTCAGAAAAAATATTATGAGATGAGGGAAGTGTGAGTGACATTTGGTATTTATCCGTATAATGGAACAGTAACTAGAAACTGAAACGATTTGTCAACTTAGATTTTTTGAGCATCATGTCAAAAATTTGTTAGGGTATACCCTTAGCAATTTATCTTCGAGAAAATATGACT
The DNA here is from genome assembly GCA_016164225.1 of Gammarus roeselii. Taxonomy (NCBI): domain Eukaryota; kingdom Metazoa; phylum Arthropoda; class Malacostraca; order Amphipoda; family Gammaridae; genus Gammarus; species Gammarus roeselii. The sequence continues at coordinate 918 of SDVV010020062.1, forward strand.
TTCGAAAATTGGTGAAACTGTGTAATTAAAGGAAATGGTTCGTGTTTGTCACGTCAGAAAATTACTGAAATTACACATCGAACAAAAATGTATCGTTTAATACATCGCTTAACTCATTTTTTGTTGCTGTTAATTGTGCATATCAATTTGAAACGCGAATGTTATTTGTGTCGGTCAAGAAGCTATGCGATGAGGGAGTGGAGGGTAATATTGAGAATTTATCCATTTAATGGAACGATTCCCTACAGATGAAGCGATTTGACAACATGAACCTTTCTGGTGTTTTTTCTTAATTTTTATACTCTTAGATATTTTCATTCGAGAAAATCTTAGTTCCGAAATTTGATAAAACTAGATTGGTAAAGGAAAGGTATCAGTGTTGTCACATCCCAGAACTACTGAAATTACACAGCAAACAAGAATTTATTGTTCATTTCATTGCTTGTTAATACTCATTCTGCCTACCTATTTGATGTGTTATTATATTTGTCAAAAAATATATTATGAGTTGATGGTTTTGAGGGTAAAATTTAGAACTTATCCGTTTCATGAAACGATAACTAGGAACTGAAACGATTTGACAACCTGGACTATTTGGGTAATTTTCCGAAAATTTGTAATTAATTTATGAAAAAATCTGACTTCTGAAAATTATTGAACTGTGGAATTTTGGGGAGGCGATCGTTTTTCTTACGTCACAAAATTACCTAATATACACATCGAACAAATAATGTATCGTTTAATTTACTGCTTAACTATTTTTTTGTTGCTGCCCAATGTGCGTATAAATTAGAAACGGGAATGCTATTTGTGTCGGTCAAGAAGCTATGCATTGAGGGAGGTGAGGGTAATATTGAAATTTTATTCATATAATGGAACGATCCTCCAAAAGTGAAGCGATATGAAAATTTTTATTTATCATTTTTCCTTAATTTTGTATGGGATATTTCGTTTTTTTTTTTCGAGAAAATTTGACTTCCGAACTTTTATGGCACTAGATTGTTGAAGAAAGGAATCAGTGTTGTCACATCACCATACTACTAAAATTACACACCGAACAAGAATGTATTTTTCAATTCAATGTTCGTCAATACCCATCGTGCCTACTATATGTAGCGTTAATATTCTATTTGTCAGTAAAAATATTATAAATTGAGGGATGTGTGAGTATATATGGTATTTATCCGTATAATGGAACAATAACTAGAAACTGAAATGATTTGTCAACTTGGATATTTTCGGTATCTTCCCAAAAATTTGTAAGGGTATACCCTTAGCAATTTGTCATCGAGAAAATATGACTTATGAAAATTGGTGAAACTGTGTAATTAAAGGAAATGGTTCGTGTTTGTCACGTCAGAAAATTACTGAAATTACACATCGAACAAAAATTTATCGTTTAATACATTGCTTAACTCATTTTTTGTTGCTTCTAATTGTGCATTTCAATTTGAAACGCGAATGTTATTTGTGTCGGTCAAGAAGCTATGCGATGAGGGAGTGGAGGGTAATATTGAGAATTTATCCATTTAATGGAACGATTCCCTAACGATGAAGCGATTTGACAACATGAACTTTTCTGGTATTTTTCCTTAATTTTGTAAGGGTATACTCTTGGATATATTCATTCGAGAAAATCTGAGATCCAAAATTTGATAAAACTAGATTGTTAAAGGAAAGGTATCAGTGTTGTCACATCCCAGAACTACTGAAATTACACAGCAAACAAGAATTTATTGTTCAATTCATTGCTTCTTATAACCCATTCTGCCTACCTATTTGAATTGTTATCATATTTGTCATAAAAGATGTTATGAGTTGGGAGACGTGAGGGTAAAATTTAGAATTTATCCGTATCATGAAACGATAACCAGGAACTGAAACGATTTGACAACCTGGACTTTTTGGGTATTTTCCAAAAAAATTGTAATTTATCTTCGAGAAAATTTAACTTTCTGAAAAGTTGGTATAACTGTAATTTTTATGAGGTGATTGTATTTTTACGTCTTAAAATTACTGAAATTACACATCGAATAAAAAAATGTATCGTTTAATTTACTGCTTAACCAATTTTCATTTGCTGCCAAATGTGCGTATCAATTGGAAACGGGAATGTTATTTGTGTCGGTCAAGAAGCTATGCGTTGAGGGAGGTGAGTGTAATATTGAAGTTTTATTCATATAATAGAACGATCCCCCAAAAGTGAAGCGATATGACAATTTTTATTTTTCCTTAATTTTGTAAGGGATATTTAGATTTTTTTTCTCGAAAAAACTTGACTTCCGAAATTTGATGACACTAGATTGTTGAAGAAAGGAATCAGGGTTGTCTCATCACCAAACTACTGAAATTACACACCGAACAGGAATGCATTTTTCAATTCAATGTTCGTTAATACCCATCGTGCCTACTATTTGTAGCGTTAATATTCTATTTGTCAGAAAAAATATTATGAGATGAGGGAGTATACCTTTAGCAATTTGTCTTCGAGAAAATATGACTTATGAAAATTGGTAAAACTGTGTAATTAAAGGAAATGGTTCGTGTTTGTCACGTCAGAAAATTACTGAAATTAAAAATCGAACAAAAATTTATCGTTTAATACATTGCTTCACTCATTTTTTGTTGCTGTTAATTGTGCATATCAATTTGAAACGCGAATGTTATTTGTGTCGGTCAAGAAGCTATGCGATGAGGGAGTGGAGGGTATTATTGAGAATTTATCCATTTAATGGAAAAATTCCCTAAAGATGAAGCGATTTGACAACATGAACTTTTCTTGTATTTTTCCTTAATTTTGTAAGGGTATACTCTTAGATATTTTCATTCGAGAAAATCTGAGTTCCAAAATTTGATAGAACTAGATTGTTGAAGGAAAGGTATCTGTGTTGTCACATCCCAGAACTACTGAAATTACACAGCAAACAAGAATTTATTGTTCAATTCATTGCTTGTTATAACCCATTCTGCCTATCTATTTGAAGTGTTATTATATTTGTCAAAAAAGATACTATGAGTTGGGGGACGTGAGGGTAAAATTTAGAATTTATCCGTATCATGGAACGATAACTAGGAACTGAAACGATTTGACAACCTGGACTTTTTGGGTATTCTCCAAAAAAATTGTAATTTATCTTCGAGAAAATTTAACTCTCTGAAAAGTTGGTATAACTGAACTTTTTATGAGGTGATCGTATTTTTACGTCTTAAAATTACTGAAATTACAAATCGAACAATAAATGTATCGTTTAATTTACTGCCTAATCAATTTTAATTTGCTGCCAAATGTGCGTATCAACTGGAAACGGGAATGTTATTTGTGTCGGTCAAGAAGCTATGCGTTGAGGGAGGTGAGTGTAATATTGAAGTTTTATTCATATAATAGAACGATCCCCCAAAAGTGAAGCGATATGACAATTTTTATTTTTCGTTAATTTTGTAGGGGATATTTAGATTTTTTTTTCGAAAAAAACTGACTTCCGATATTTGATGACACGGGATTGTTAAAGAAAGGAATCGGGGTTGTCTCATCACCAAACTACTGAAATTACACACCGAACAGGAATGCATTTTTCAATTCAATGTTCGTTAATACCCATCGTGCCTACTATTTGTAGCGTTAATATTCTATTTGTCAGAAAAAATATTATGAGATGAGGGAAGTGTGAGTGACATTTGGTATTTATCCGTATAATGGAACAATAACTAGAAACTGAAACGATTTGTCAACTTAGATTTTTTGGGTATCATGTCAAAAACTTGTAAGGGTATATTTACCCTCAACAATTTATCTTCGATAAAATATGACTTTCGAAAATTGGTGAAACTGTGTAATTAAAGGAAATGGTTCGTGTTTGTCACGTCAGAAAATTACTGAAATTACACATCGAACAAAAATTTATCGTTTAATACATTGCTTAACTCCTTTTTGTTGCTGTTAATTGTGCATACCAATTTGAAACGCGAATGTTATTTGTGTCGGTCAAGAAGCCATGCGATGAGGGAGTGGCGGGTAATATTGAGAATTTATCCATTTAATAGAACGATTCCCTACAGATGAAGCGATTTGACAATATGAACTTTTCTGGTATTTTTTCTTAATTTTGTAAGGGTATACTCTTAGATATTTTAATTCGAGAAAATCTGAGTTCCGAAATTTGATAAAATTAGATTGTCGAAAGAAAGGTATCAGTGTTGTCGCATCCAAAAACTACTGAAATTACACAGCAAACAAGAATTTATTGTTCAATTCATTGCTTGTTAATACTCATTCTGCCTACCTATTTGAAGTGTTATTATATAAGTCAAAAAATATATTATGAGTTGATGGTTTTGAGGGTAAAATTTAGAATTTTTCCGTATCATGGAACGATAACTAGGAACTGAAATGATTTGACAACCTGGACTTTTTTGGGTAAATTTCCAAAAAATTGTAATTCATCTTTGAGAAAATCTGACTTCTGAAAATTGTTGAACTGTGGAATGTTTGGGAGGCGATCGTTTTTCTTACGTCACAAAATAACCTAATATTCACATCGAACAAATAATGTATCGTTTAATTTACTGCTTAACTATTTTTTTGTTGCTGCCAAATGTGCGTATCAATTAGAAACTGGAATTCTATTTGTGTCGGTCAAGAAGCTATGCATTGAGGAAGGTGAGGGTAATACTGAAATTTTATTCACACAATGGAACGATCCTCCAAAAGTGAAGCGATTTGACAATTTTTATGTTTCATTTTTCCTTAATTTTGTAGGGATATTAAGATTTTTTTCGAGAAATTTCGACTTCCGAAATGTGATTTCACTAGATTGTTAAAGAAAGGAATCAGTGTTGTCACATCACCAAACGACTGAAATTACACACCGAACAAGAATGTATTTTTCAATTCAATGCTCGTCAATACCCATCGTGCCTACTATTTGTAGCGTTAATATTCTATTTGTCAGAAAAAATATTATAAATTGAGGGATGTGTGCGTATATATGGTATTTATCCGTATAATGGATCAATAACTAGAAACTGAAACGATTTGTCAACTTGGATTTTTTGGGTATCTTCCCAAAAATTTGTAAGGGTATACCCTAAGCAATTTGTCTCCGAGAAAATATGACTTATGAAAACTGGTGAAACTGTGTAATTAAAGGAAATGGTTCGTGTTTGTCACGTCAGAAAATTACTGAAATTAAACATCGAACCAAAATTTATCGTTTAATACATTGCTTGACTCATTTTTTGTTGATGTTAATTGTGTATATCAATTTGAAACGCGAATGTTATTTGTGTCGGTCAAGAAGCTATGCGATGAGAAAGTGGAGGGTAATATTGAGATTTAATCCATTTAATGGAACGATTCCCTACAGATGAAGCGATTTGACAACATGAACCTTTCTGGTATTTTTTCTTAATTTTGTAAGGGTATACTCTTAGATATTTTCATTCGAGAAAATCTGAGTTCCGATATTTGATAAAACTAGATTGTTAAAGGAAAGGTATCAGTGTTGTCTCATCCCAGAACTACTGAAATTACACAGCAAATAAGAATTTATTGTTCAATTCATTGCTTGTTAATACTCATTCTGCAAACCAATTGAAGTGTTATCATATTTGTCGGAAATTTATTATGAGTTGATGGTTTTGAGGGTAAAATTTAGAATTTATCCGTATCATGGAGCGATAACTAGGAACTGAAACGATTTGACAACCTGGACTTTTCTGGGTATTTTTCCGAAAATTGGTCATTCATCTTTGAGAAAATCTGACTTTTGAAAATAGGTTAAACTGAGTAATTTTTGGGAGGTGATCGTTTTTCTTACTTCACAAGATTACTGAATATACACATCGAACAAATAATGTATCGTTTAATTTACTTCTCAACTATTTTTTTGATGTTGCCTAATGGGCGTATCAATTGGAAACGGGAATGTTATTTGTGTCGGTCAAGAAGCCATGCGCTGAAGGAGGTGAGGGTACTATTGAAATTTTATTCATATAATGTAATGATCCCCCACAAATGAAGCGATATGACAATTTTTTTTTTATTTTTCCTTAATTTTGTAAGGGAAATTTTGATTTTTTTCGAGAAAACTTGACATCCGAAATTTGATGGCATTATATTGTTAAAAGAAATGAATCAGTGTTGTCACATCACCAAACGACTGAAATTACACACCGAACACGAATGCATTTTTTAATTCAATGCTCGTTATAACCCATCGTGCCTACTATTTAAAGCGTTAATATTCTATTTGTCAGAAAAAATATTATGAGTTGAGGGATGTGTGAGTATGTTTGGTATTTATCCGTATAATGGAACAATAACTAGAAACTGAAACGATTTGTCAACTTGGATTTTTGGGTATCATCCCAAAAATTTGTAAGGGTATATACCCTTGGCAATTCATCTTCGAGAAAATATGACTTTCGAAAATTGGTGAAACTGTGGAATTAAAGAAAATGGTTCATGTTTGTCATGTCAGAAAATTACTGAAATGACACATCGAACAAAAATTTATCGTTTAATACATCGCTTAACTCATTTTTTGTTGCTGTTAATTGTGCATATCAATTTGAAACGCGAATGTTATTTGTGTCGGTCAAGAAGCTATGCAATGAGGGAGTGGAGGGTAATATTGAGAATTTATCCATTTAATGGAACGATTCCTTACAGATGAAGCGATTTGACAACATGAACCTTTCTGGTATTTTTTCTTAATTTTGTGATATTTTCATTCGAGAAAATCTGAGTTCCGAAATTTGATAAAACTAGATTGTTAAGGAAAGGTATCAGTGTTGTCACATCCCAGAACTACTGAAATTACACAGCAAACAAGAATTTATTGTTCAATTCATTGCTTGTTAATACTCATTCTGCCTACCTATTTGAAGTGTTATTATATTCGTCAGAAAAGATATTATGAGTTGATGGTTTTGAGGGTAAAGTTTAGAATTTATCCGTAGCATGGAACGATAACTAGGAACTGAAACGATTTGACAACCTGTACTTTTTTGGGTAGTATTCCGAAAATTTGTAATTTATCTTTGAGAAAATCTGACTTCTGAAAATTGTTGAACTGTGGAATTTTAGGGAGGCGATCGTTTTCCTTACGTCACAAAATTACCTAATATACACATCGAACAAATAATGTATCGTTTAATTTACTGCTTAACTATTTTTTTTGTTGCTGCCAAATATGCGTATCAATTAGAAACGGGAATGCTATTTGTGTCGGTCAAGAAGCTATGCATTGAGGGAGGTGAGGGTAATATTGAAAATTTATTCATATAATGTAACGATCCTCCAAAAGTGAAGCGAAATGACAATTTTTATTTTTCATTTCTCCCTAATTTTGTAAGGGATATTTCGTTTTTTTTTTCGAGAAAATTTGACTTCCGAAATTTGATGGCACTAGATTGTTAAAGAAAGGAATCATTTTTGTCACATCACCAAACTTCTAAAATTACACACCGAACAAGAATGTATTTATTCAATTCAATGTTGCGTCAATACCCATCGTGCCTACTATTTGTAGCGTTAATATTCTATTTGTCAGAAAAAATATTATAAATTGAGGGATGTGTGAGTATATATGGTATTTATCCGTAAAATGGAACAATAACTAGAAACTGAAACGATTTGTCAACTTGGATTTTTTTGTTCCCAAAAATTTGTAAGGGATACCCTTAGCAATTTGTCTTCGAGAATATATGACTTATGAAAATTGGTAAAACTGTGTAATTAAAGGAAATGGTTCGTGTTTGTCACGTCAGAAAATTATTGAAATTAAACATCGAACAAAAATTTATCGTTTAAATCATTGCTTAACTCATTTTTTGTTGCTGCTAATTGTGCATATCAATTTGAAACGCGAATGTTATTTGTGTCGGTCAAGAAGCTATGCGATGAGGGAGTGGAGGGTAATATTGAGAATTTATCCATTTAATGGAACGATTCCCTACAGATGAAGCGATTTGACCACATGAACTTTTCTGGTATTTTTTCTTAATTTTGTAAGGGCTTAGATATTTTCATTCGAGAAAATCTTAGTTCCGAAATTTGAAACAACTAGATTGTTATAGGAAAGGTATGTGTTGTCACATCCCAGAACTACTGAAATTACACAGCAAACAAGAATTTATTGTTCAATTCATTGCTTGTTAATACCCATTCTGCCTACGTATTTGAAGTGTTATTATATTTGTCAAAAAAGATATTATGAGTTGATGGTTTTGAGGGTAAAATTTAGAATTTATCCGGGGGTAAAATTGTTGAACTGTGGAATTTTAGGGAGGCGATCGTTTTTCTTACGTCACAAAATTACCTAATATACACATCGAACAAATAATGTATCGTTTAATTTACTGCTCAATCATTTTTTTGTTGCTGCCAAATGTGCGTATCAATTAGAAACGGGAATGCTATTCGTGTCGGTCAAGAAGCTATGCATTGAGGGAGGTGAGGGTAATATTGAAATTTTATTCATATAATAGAACGAGCCTCCAAAAGTGAAGCGATATAACATTTTTCATTTTTCCCTAATTTTGTAAGGGATATTTCGTTTTTTTCTCGAAAAAATTTGACTTCCGAAATTTAATGGCACTAGATTGTTAAAAAAAGGAATCAGTGTTGTCACATCACCAAACTACTGAAATTACACACCGAACAAGAATGCATTTTTCAATTCAATGTTCGTTAATACCCATTGTGAATACTATTTGTAGCGTTAATATTCTATTTGTCAGAAAAAATATTATTAGATGAGGGAAGTGTGAGTGACATTTGGTATTTATCCGTATAATGGAACAATAACTAGAAACTGAAACGATTTGTCAACTTAGATTTTTTGGGTATCATGTCAAAAATTTGTAAGGGTATACCCTTAGCGATTTATCTTCGATAAAATATGACTTTCGAAAATTGGTGAAACTGTGTAATTAAAGGAAATTGTTCGTGTTTGTCACGTCAGAAAATTACTGAAATTACACATCGAACAAAAATTTATCGTTTAATACATTGCTTAACTCATTTTTTGTTGCTTCTAATTGTGCATTTCAATTTGAAACGCGAATGTTATTTGTGTCGGTCAAGAAGCTATGCGATGAGGGAGTGGAGGGTAATATTGAGAATTTATCCATTTAATGGAACGATTCCCTAAAGATGAAGCGATTTGACAACATGAACTTTTCTGGTATTTTTCCTTAATTTTGTAAGGGTATACTCTTAGATATTTTCATTCGAGAAAATCTGAGTTCCAAAATTTGATAAAACTAGATTGTTAAAGGAAAGGTATCAGTGTTGTCACATCCCAGAACTACTGAAATTACACAATAAACAAGAATTTATTGTTCAATTCATTGCTTGTTATAACCCATTCTGCCTACCTGTTTGAAGTGTCATTTTATTTGTCAAAAAAGATATTATGAGTTGATGGTTTTGAGGGTAAAATTTAGAATTTATCCGTATCATGGAACGATAACTAGGAACTGAAACGATTTGACAACCTGGACTATTTTGGGTAGTTTTCCGAAAATTTGTAATTTTTCTTTGAGAAAATCTGACTTCTGAAAATTGTTGAACTGTGGAATTTTAGGGAGGCGATCGTTTTTCTTACGTCACAAAATTACCTAATATACACATCGAACAAATAATGTATCGTTTAATTTACTGCTTAACTATTTTTTTGTTGCTACCAAATGTGCGTATTAATTAGAAACGGGAATTCTATTTGTGTCGGTCAAGAAGCTATGCATTGAGGAAGGTGAGGGTAATATTGAAATTTTATTCATATAATGGAACGATCCTCCAGAAGTGAAGCGATTTGACAATTTTTTTCTTCCATTTTTTCTTACTTTTGTAAGGGATATTTAGATTTTTTTCGAGAAAATTTGACTTCAGAAATTTGATGGCACTAGATTGTTAAAGAAAGGAATCAGTGTGTTCACATCACCAAACTACTAAAATTACACACCGAACAAAAATGTATTTATTCAATTCAATGTTCGTCAATACCCATCGTGCCTACTATTTGTAGCGTTAATATTCTATTTGTCAGAAAAAATATTATAAATTGAGGGATGTGTGAGTATATATGGTATTTATCCGTAAAATGGAACAATAACTAGAAACTGAAACGATTTGTCAACTTGGATTTTTTGGGTATCTTCCCAAAAATTTGTAAGGGTATACCCCTAGCAATTTGTCTTCGAGAAAATATGACTTATGAAAATTGGTAAAACTGTGTAATTAAAGGAAATGGTTCGAGTTTGTCACGTCAGAAAATTATTGAAATTAAACATCGAACAAAAATTTATCGTTTAATACATTGCTTCACTCATTTTTTGTTGCTGCTAATTGTGCATATCAATTTGAAACGCGAATGTTATTTGTGTCGGTCAAGAAGCTATGCGATGAGGGCGTGGAGGGTAAAATTGAGAATTTATCCATTTAATGGAACGATTCCCTACAGATGAAGCGATTTGACATCATGAACTTCTCTGGTATTTTTTCTTAATTTTGTAAGGGCTTAGATATTTTCATTCGAGAAAATCTGAGTTCCGAAATTTGATAAAACTAGATTGTAATGGAAAGGTATCAGTGTTGTCACATCCCAGAACTACTGAAATTACACAGCAAACAAGAATTTATTGTTCAATTCATTGCTTGTTAATACTCATTCTGCCTACGTATTTGAAGTGTTATTATATTTATAAAAAAAAAAAAAAATGAGTTGATGGTTTTGAGGGTAAAATTTAAAATTTATCCGGGGGTAAAATTGTTGAACTGTGGAATTTTAGGGAGGCGATCGTTTTTCTTACGTCACAAAATTACCTTATATACACATCGAACAAATAATGTATCGTTTAATTTACTGCTCATTTATTTTTTTGTTGCTGCCAAATGTGCGTATCAATTAGAAACGGGAATGCTATTCGTGTCTGTCAAGAAGCTATGCATTGAGGGAGGTGAGGGTAATATTGAAATTTTATTCATATAATGGAACGAGCCTCCAAAAGTGAAGCGATATAACAATTTTTATTTTCCATTTCTCTTTAATTTTGAAAGGGATATTCAGATTTTTTTCGATTAAAAATTGGACTACCGAAATTTGGTGGCACTAGATTGTTAAAGAAAGGAATCAGTGTGTTCACATCACCAAACTACTAAAATTACACACCGAACAAAAATGTATTTATTCAATTCAATGTTCGTCAATACCCATCGTGCCTACTATTTGTAGCGTTAATATTCTATTTATCAAAAAAAATATTATAAATTGTGGGATGTGTGAGTATATTTGGTATTTATCCGTATAATGGAACAATAACTAGAAACTGAAACGATTTGTCAACTTGGATTTTTTGGGTATCTTCCCAAAAATTTGTAAGGGTATATACCTTTAGCAATTTGTCTTCGAGAAAATATGACTTTTGAAAATTGGTGAAACTGTGTAATTAAAGGAAATGGTTCGTGTTTGTCATGTCAGAAAATTAGTGAAATTACATATCGAACAAAAATTTATCGTTTAATACATCGCTTAACTCATTTTTTGTTGCTGCTAATTGTGCATTTCAATTTGAAACGCGAACGTTATTTGTGTCGGCCAAGAAGCTATGCGATGAGGGAGTGGAGGGGTAATATTGAGAATTTATCCATTTAATGGAACGATTCCCTATCGATGAAGCGATTTGACAACATGAACTTTTCTGGTAATTTTCCTTAATTTTGTAAGGGTATTCTCTTGGATATTTTCATTCGAGAAAATCTGAGATCCAAAATTTGATAGAACTAGATTGTTAAAGGAAAGGTATCTGTGTTGTCACATCCCAGAACTACTGAAATTACACAGCAAACAAGAATTTATTGTTCAATTCATTGCTTGTTATAACCCATTCTGCCTACCTATTTGAAGTGTTATTATATTTGTCAAAAAAGATATGAGTTGGGGGACGTGAGGGTAAAATTTAGAATTTATCCGTATCATGGAACGATAACTAGGAACTGAAACGATTTGACAACCTGGACTTCTTGGGTATTCTCCAAAAAAAATGTAATTTATCTTCGAGAAAATATAACTCTCTGAAAAGTTGGTATAACTGAAATTTTTATGAGGTGATCGTATTTTTACGTCTTAAAATTACTGAAATTACAAATCGAACAATAAATGTATCGTTTAATTTACTGCTTAACCAATTTTCATTTGCTGCCAAATGTGCGTATCAATTGGAAACGGGAATGTTATTTGTGTCGGTCAAGAAGCTATGCGTTGAGGGAGGTGAGTGTAATATTGAAGTTTTATTCATATAATAGAACGATCCCCCACAAGTGAAGCGATATGACAATTTTATTTTTCCTTAATTTTGTAAGGGATATTTAGATTTTTTTTCTCGAAAAAACTTGACTTCCGAAATTTGATGACACTAGATTGTTAAAGAAAGTAATCAGGGTTGTCTCATCACCAAACTACTGAAATTACACACCGAAC
>SDVV010020063.1:0-13399 GCA_016164225.1 Gammarus roeselii
ATAATGGCCGGGCCCCCCCCACCCACGACCATCCCGACAGCGGGATGCCAAGGGCGGGAAAGCACATCAGAGCAGCGTCTAAATCAACCATTCACAACCATTCTCCACTCACGCCAGTTCATTGCACGCTCTCTCGCCACCTCCACATTCATGTCTCTTCTTCCCAACGCCTGCTTCAGACCATCCATCCATCCAAACTTCGGTCTACCTCTAGGCCTGCGACCACTCGCCTCCGCATTCATCACCCTTTTCACCAATCTCCCTTCATCCATTCTCTCCATGTGCCCGAACCATCTCAATACACGCAAATCCACTCTGTTCTCCAACTTTTTCACCATCCCTGTTCTACACATCACGTCTTCAACAAATTAACTTCACTGCATTGATTGTGCCAGATGGCCCGAGTTAAGGCCATTCTATTAAGTAAACCCACTTCACTGCCTTGACTCCTTGCCGGTTATGAGGGGGAGGAGATAATACAGGTAAGTTAAAAGCACATCGCCGCCTCAACTCTATCTCAGGTAGTCCGGATGGTAGACCACACAGTAACAAAATACACCTCACTGAATCTCCTCATTCCTTAAGCTGGCTGCACTGGGGAGCTGAGCACTAGCGTGTCGTAGACATTGTAAGCCAACGCCTCTAGCTGGCTGCACACAAGCAGGCGGTTGTAAAAGGCAGCCACGCTGCTGTCTGGGAGCTGACCAGGCAGCTGACGGGCAGTGGGCAAGGCCTTGTGCAAGATCCCGCTCAGCATCGGCACTAACTTCACCACTACGCACGTCGCGATGTCTCCGCTGTTGCAACAACTGCTTGAATTGTCTCCAGGTGATCCAATTTGGCTGCTGTTGATTTTACAAGGGCCGATTGTCTCAGCAGATGATCGATTTTGCTTATCTGCACCGGTGGCTGGTGCATGCAGGCTTTTCTTTTGATCCGTGACATCAGTTTGAGGGGATGGTTTGTTTTCATTTATCAGCTTTTGGCTGATAAACTGGTTGTTGAAATAGAAAGCGGCCATTTCATCGAGGACATAATTTAGTCCCACCTGCACAAGCGTGCAAACTACATCATTGAAGTCGCTGGTGTTGAGGATATCGACAGTGAGCAAGTGCATGTTCATGAGTTTGTCATTGAACTCTGGTACTATCGTGTTATTGTCGGGTTCCTTCAGATACTGACTCCAGGGTAAGACCGCAGAACTTGAACACGCAGTATCTTGTAAGAACTCAGAGTTCTGGCGATTATTGGTGACGGAGAGGGTTATTTGCTGCAGAATCGACTCCAATTGAGGTAGGGTGAGCTTCTTAGTCAGTGGTAGCGAAGAGAGGGTGTTGCTAGTCACGTCCATGATCTTGGTAATCAGATCTGTCATCTGCTCCTCAATTAGATTCTGCAGGGAGGACATGTACTTGGTTTGAACTTCAAGAGAAAGCACCTTATGTAGGTGCTGGTTTCCGGATGCTTCTCCAGACGAAGGAGTGGAGGCGTCTAATGCATTAGCAGCGAGTACCATCATCATGACGTGCGCCACAGGAGCGGCCACGGCAGTGCACACTATAGTGCAAATTGCACGTCCGAACCCGACCAGTTTGAGCTCCTGCCACAGCTCACATTTCTTTTCCGGCTGGGCCTTAATGGCCTGGATGAAGGTGTCAGAGTCAAGCTCCCTCTCAATGCTCTTTCTGATGTTGGGCAGTAGTTGAAGGACTGTCGCTCGTGTTGTCTCCAGAGTCCTCTCATAGTGCTGCTTTCGCTTTTGCTGCTCTATCAACTTTCGTCCCTGCTCGTCCTGCCACTCAATCAGCTTCCGCTCGGCGAACTTGCACAACAAAGTAAAGCCTCCGATGGCAGCACCCGCAAATAAAAACTTGCGCCGATGCCGCCGCAAGAAATCTTTTGCAGCGGAGAACATGCTAGCTAGAAGCTTATTACAGTACACCAGTAAAAACAATGACTGAACATACACACAAAAATGACCAAAAAATCAAGATGATAGGTATAACTGGTAATTATTCAAAACAAAGACAAATAATGCCTAATTAGAAAGCTATAAATCCAACAACTCCAATTAACTTCACTGTGAAGTTCAAAAAGGCTGTGTTCTAGTCCCACGAGGTGCCCTTGGAAGAGTCAGATGGGTCGGGCAAAGAAGTAATCCTGTTGGCCACAAAGTTGGAGGTGTCTATGAAACGCTCTACGCAGCTGACCATGCAAGCTTCAGTGCGGGAATCCAGCTTTGTTGATGGCTTGCCAACCATGCACGTGTCCCAGCAGCGCTCTGTCAGCTCGTGCACCAGCAACTGAAGGGGAAAGAGGTCTGGTTAGTGCTGGTGGATAGTGACACATATGTTTGGAAGAAAATATGTACTTCCTGTTATGCATGCCACGAAAAATCATCCTGATGGTATTAGTGACCAAGACTGACAATAAAAGCCACAATTAGTTGTCATTGCATTTAAAATCAAAATTATTCAATAGCATCATGTCTTGGAAAAAGATGCTTCTTCTATCAATATCTACAAAAAATACAACAAATTTGTTCCATCAATGTCAACCATGGTACAAAAAAAAGAGTGGACTGTTAGACCAGTTTTTGGACAAGATTCCTTCAGAGTGGCGGGAGAGTAACGCGTTGGAGGCAGTTATTGGACCAGCCATTGGCACAGGAATGTGATTTGAACTGTTGATTCTAAAGATCAGGGGAAAATACATTGATTAAACAAAAACATTGCAAAAACTTGTTTATCCAATTACTACGGTTCTTCATCCCAAATAAATTCTGCTATGCTCTGAAAGCATAAAAAACGAACATAAAATGTAAATCCAGACGTGAAGATTATATTCATTGACTACTCAGACAGAATGATTCAATTTCATGTGTAGGTATAGTTTGCTGCGTGAAATTATTGAAATGAAAAGGAGTTATCAAATTATTAAACATATAACTGAAAAAGGTTAGCTATGCAGCTATATATCAATAGTGGCCTCATATTCTCATCTATTTTCATAGAAGAATACCCACCATTATCAAGAACAGTAACAGACAAAGCACCCTTATCAGGTGATGCCTATTATCAATTACAGCACCCGACAAAGAATCCTTGTGAGGTGAGGCCTAGGAGATATATAACACAGAAACACACCCAATAGACAAGTAACAATTTAAAAGAAGAAAAAGCTAATAATGGAGAAGAACAATATGAAAGGTCTAATAAGGGGGAGTGTTTTTGTGAAGAAGATGTAATTTGGATAGATAATACAAGAACAAATTATTCAAATATTCCTCATTCTAGTAAAACTGAACATTTGAAATTGGAGTGATGCAGTGGGCAAAGCAACTATGTTCCTGGCTTAATTTCCTTATTTAGGGCATATAGCACCAAACTCATGATACACATTGTATGAAGCGGATTCAATGCTTCTTTGCTATTACCAGAGACCTGCATGTTTTCAATATGTTAAGCAGCATGCCACATCAGTTACAGGGAAACTCAAGAATATTACTCTATTTTGGATAAATATCACAACATGGTAGCTACCCCAAATGAAAGATACTATATATGCATCATGAACGCAATCTAGGGAAACATTACATTGAAGAAAATGTATGAATTTTCAGTCATCAAGAAATATAACTGATAAATGGAGACAATAGGTAGCTAATAACAAAAAAAGTTTGGTCAGTACAAACAGATGGAAGCTGTATACAACAGATGCAGTGAGAGTTGATACCTTGGTGCAGATAAGTGTCTCTTACCTTTGTAGCCCCCTCCAGCAGCGCTACAAGCAAGTGAGGAGCAGCAGAGCCGGGGAAGGCCAGCACAACCATGCGCGTCAGTTTAATATTGAGAACAGCTATATTAAAACAGGTATAGAAGCTGGAGTTGGTGATGAACAAATTGATGAACAAAGTGATGAAAAAATTGAATAGTTTCAATAAACATTTATGTAAGGGTAAAACTCAGGTTGATATTTGGATGTTGATGTCTGGGTGTTGGCTGTCTACCGTGCCACATCTTCTGATGAGTCGTGCACTTCTCGGCTCATTCAGCTGATCTTTACCTTTTGTGCTGACCGCAAGGTGGTAATTTTAAGTGACTTCAACCTGCTCTCTTTGGCTTGGCCTTTTGAGAATGTTCTTGATATATATGTACGCCCGGTGGATACGTCTTTTTTGGACTGTTTTCTCTGTTGGTCTGACACCGTGGGTGACAGAGCACACTTCTTTTTCTTGCAGGTGGTTCCATTTTGGACCTTTCACTTACATCCGAGATGGATAGGGTGGGCAGTGTTGAGGTGCTCTCCCCATTTCTTCTTGTATGCACTCTCCTATTGTGTGCAACCATCTTTTCCATGTGGAACTGGAGCAGGATGTTGACTTTTTTCAAAGAGGAAGGTACCTCTGGCATAGGGGAAACTATAATACCATATTGGGGTCCCTGTTTGATATTGATTGGCAGTTATAATTTATGTACTTGTTGGTCAGCAGTTGTTTAGTGCACCTGGTGTCCATTCTGATGGGGTTGGTTGATCTACATGTTCCAGTACACAGTGGAGCCCAGTCCGTGCCGTGGTCTGTTCATCCACCTCGGCGGTTGATGCGAGAGAGATCTCTTGCCTGGCAGGACAACAAGCGCGTGAGAGCTTCCTTTGGTTGAGGGGATCCTCATTCTGTACTGGCAATGGGCATATTTAACGCCTTGAGCCACCTGCATCGAACCTTTGCCATCCAGAGTTGTGCTGAGTATGAAGAACATCTCATGGGTCGATTTTGCGAGTGTCCAAAGCTGTTCCAATCATACATCCGCAATAAAGAGAAGGGTCCTCTTCAGGCTGCTGGTGGTGAGTATGTTGACTGCCCCCAGGTCATGAGTGAAACTTCTTATGCGTTTGCATCCGTTTTTATTGTTGATGCTCCTCCCAATCCAGCTCCCAGTCAGGTCTTTCATGGAGGGATGCCTGATCCAGTTGTCCCTCGTGCTCAGGTGCTTGGTATGTTGTTGGCTCTAGACACTTTGTCGGCAGTGGGGCCCAAGGTCTTGCATTCCAAGCTTCTGAAAAAATGTGCGTCGAGTGCACTGTCGGGGCCTTTGTCAATTCTTTTTTGGAGGTCATTACTTTGTGGAGTTCTTCCAGACTTGTGGCTGGAGTCTATTGTGATCCGGTTTAATGGCAAGTCAAGGTATGATCCTCTGAACTACTGCTCTGTCAGTCTGACCTCTGCATGCTGCAAGAGCTTCGAAAGGATTATTGTTTCTGGTCTGGTCGAGTTTCTTGAGGGTAATGAGATTTTCTCCCCTCACCAGTTTGGATTCCAAATTTCGGTCTATGAGGGGTCAGCATCTGTTGGCTTATTCGGATGTTTCAGACTAGGTGTATGACGGCTTTGTTGTGGATGTTGTGCTGCTTGATTTTACAAAGGCATTCAATGTGGTTTCTCATGATGTGTTGATTCACAAGCTGAGGGAGGTGGGAGTTAGGCCAATTTTACTTTGCTGGGTTTGTTTGTTTTTAGCTGGTCGTTCTTTGAAGATTGCTGTTGATGGGTGTTGTAGTGCGTCGAAGGAGGTGTTAAGTGGTGTACCTCAGGGTTTGGTGCTGGGCCCTGTGCTGTTTCTGATCTAAATTTATCACATCACAAATAGAGTTCTGTGTTTATTTAAAGCATTTGCTGATGACTACAAGCTGTATCTTTGGTATAAGAGGGTGAAGGAGTCTCCAGTTGCTTGTGTGTCTTGTCTTCAGTCGGATCTGGATTGAGTCAGTGCAGTTGCTCCATCTTGGAACTTGAGGCTGAGCTCAGAGAAGTGTGTAGCGTTGAGGTTTGTTCGTGGGCTTGCCAAGTGGACTGACAAGAATCCGCTGGCTCTGTACTATTTGAGTGGGATTCCATTAAAGTTTGTTCAATCCCACAGGGACCTTGATGGGGTGGTGGATGTGAAACTGAAATGCCACCATTGTGTCAGAGAGGTGGTGGGTAAGGCTTCAGGATTGGCCAACAACCTGCTGAGATCCACCATTTACGTAGCCCTCACTTCATGGTGTCACTCTTTGTGATGCACATCAGGCCTATCATGGATTTTTGTTTGTTGGTGTGGAATGTTTTTTTTGGGGGGGGATTTGAGATTGCTTGAGTCTATGCAGTGGAGATGGACAAAGAGTGTGGATGGTCGGGCTGAATTGGATTACCTTTCCAGGGTGGGCCTTGTTAAATACTGGAAGATCATCTGCAGGTTTGATGGTGGTGCCAAGCTTGGAGGGATTTTTTGGAGAAGTCATGCTGTGAGAACAGGAGGCCATCCCTATAAGCTTTTGATGCCGGTTTGCAATACCAACATCAAGAAGAGATTCTTTGGAGCAGGATGTGTTCAGTTAAGGCATAGCCTTCAAAGTTTTGTGGGGGAGTCTGATTTTCTGGCTACATTCAAGGGGTGGATTGCAGAGTTTTTAGGTGATGTCCTGTTTGAGTTTGATAAGATTTGGAGAGGTACTTCTGTAACATATTGGTATTCTAGCTTTTGGATTGACCAGCTGGATGAGCAGTCTTATTGTGGGTGGTTCTTCTCCCCCCCCCCTTTTTTTAAGGTAGAAGGTTGGTGGGTGTTTCTGTGTCTTGGTGTTGAGGTGGTGGGTTGTAGCGTGTGCATGTGTTTGTGTGTGCCTGAGTGGGATGCATCTGCGTGCTTCTCTGTTGTATTTTTTACCTTTATATCGTTGTGGTGCTGGAGTAGTGGTTTTTGGTGTGTGTGTGTGCATTTGTGTGTGTTGGTTGCATCTTCATGTGCTTATCTGTTGTACTTTGTGCTGTTCCATAATTATTAACTTATTTTTGTCCTTCAAACAGTATGTTCATTTGATAGCCAATAGTGTGCACTAATACCAGTTCCTATACCTGTGTTAACAAAGCTATTCTCAACATTAAGCTGGCAGGCATGACTGTGCTGGCCTCCCCCCAGCTCTGCTGCTCCTCACTGAATTGTGGTGCTGCTGGAAGGGGCTTCAAAGGTAAGAAGTAGGAATACATCTAGCACTGAGAAGGACATGCCACCAAACATATCAAAAATTAATAGTCCCAAGCAACTCTCTTGAAGCTGCATCAATCAAACCTCTTGCATTTTGATTAATATATGAAGCAACCTAAAATAGCTAGAATTCAGATAGATAGTTACAACTCTTTTCAGGAGAGCATCAGTAAAGAACTGACCTAATGTATTTGATTTTATGAACTGCAGTCATCCCTCATCACCAGTGGTTAGGCAAGGGTAAAAGCTACGAATGTTGCATCAGGAGAATCATTGAGCAGAGATGAATGGTTAAATAGAACCAACTCAGAACAGTTCTATGCAGGGCTGTTTATTGCGAGGTGGCTAATAGCTTAAGGAAAAGGTGAAAGCAGGTTCCATACTCAGGTCCCTTGGAAATGATGTTGATGTTTCACTGAAGATTGATTGTGAGGATTAGCCAGTGGAGGCAGGGATGCCTGTATTTGAGAAAATTTCAAACAAGCATTCTTAGAATTTGTGAAGATTGTGAAAAATATTCTGCTCAAGACCACGTCAATTTTCATAAAAATTGTGTTAAGGAAATGTGTTGCTAGGTGAGTAGCAACCACTTGAATAAAAGGTTTGTGTTTTATTATAGCTGCTCTTCAGAATCTAAATAAACCAGCTTATTCATTAAGGTAATAATTCATGTATCAATTGCCAATCAACAAAAATTCATTCAAGTTTATGGAACATAAGAAGTGGACTATTGCCATAAGTAAAAGTTTGCAGTAATAAAGAATTTCAGAATCAGCAACAGCAAAGAATGGAGTTTAATCAACTTGTAAATAACAAACTGTTAATCCATTTATCTACCATTGGACTAATGACTGTGTCTATATGAATGTGTTGCCAAACTTACCACTTAGGGTTAAACCATGCATCTGCCTTGATTGCTTGCAGACACAAAAGAATATTTGCTGCATCCCATTTACAAGGAGCTGAATAACTTTCTTTCCTTGGCACCTATGTCTTATAAAAATGAAATGACTGTCCAAAGTTTCAAGTGTATATCTCCATCAAATTAATATTGGATAGTTCTTAGAGTGAAGATTTGGGGATGGATATACTGATAACCTTGCTGTCAGCCACACCAATGCAGTTTAAGTACCATTGCCCTTAGCAACATCTACTCAAGGTTGGAAGTTGTAGCCAAAAAATACAAAAATTTGGTTTGCAGATTTACAACCAGAACCAATTCAGATAAAAAATCCATGGGTAAACAAGTATAAGCAAGCAATAGAAATATCAGATTTCTGCAATAACCAACCACTTTCAGAACCTATTTGCACTAACCATTCTATCTAGAGCAATCAGGTGCAGCAGAAGTGTAGATGCAGAGCATTAAAGTCACTCAGAATCGGATGGAAAATTTTCCTGATACTTTGGTATTGGCCGCAGCTCCATTTTCTCTTGAAACTTCCTCCATCGAGCAGTCACCTTCTGTTTGCCACGAATTTTCTTCTTCTCTTTGGGTCCAGTGATTCTTGCAGTCCAAGCTGCTTGAAGCTTGTCCCAGTACTTGTCCTCTTCCTCATTGTTCAACAGACAGCATCTATTTTTCCACACACTCTCTACTATGAAGGTTTGAGCAAAATCTGAAGACTCAAATCTGACAAAGACCACTGGTTCTCCAACCACAGCGTCAACAAAAGCTACACCGGGACCACCAGTTCCTTTGAGTCCAGTAATCATGTCTTTCTTTTCTTCCAAAGGTCTGTCAAGGGTTATTTTGACAATGACACCAGATACTTTAAAAGGTTTCTGCTTCTCACATTTTTTAGGATTATCATCAACAGATTTTTTTGTATTATCATCAAATTCAATACTGAGAGCATCCTTATGATATTTTCCTCTACGCATTATTACTTTGCATTGAGCTAAAGCCCTCTTTTGATCGATCATATATTTATCTCTTTTCAGTTTCCATTCCCGCTTGGACATGACCATCAATTGAACAGGATCCAAGTCATTCTTCTGCTTTCTTTTGAGCTCAAGTAGCCGTTTCTTCTCTTTTTCCTTCATCCGGGTCCTCCTGTGAACTTTTTTCTTCTTCTTTTTTTGGGCAGCAACTTGAGCATCAGCAGCTAATGGTTCAGGCTTAGCTGATTTTTGAGGGGAGCAGGATGCTGCACTAGGCTCACCATCATTCTCAGCAACAGGACAATTCTGAATGCCTGAACTGTTTTGTTCAGTATTATTCAAAGAAGAAGAGCTGCTGTTATTTGATGAATCCCTAGCAAGCACAGCTTCTCCAGGACATGATATGGACACTGCAGAAGTCTCTAGCGGAGTTGCGCTATCTGGTTCAGGTCTTTTTTTGGGAGCAATTGCTACATCTTCATCAGAACCATTTGAGTATTCATCTTCCCCATCCATACCGTAAGGAGCATGGCCCCCCTCATCCCAATCTTGACTACTGCTATCAGGCATCATATCCAGCATGTAATCATCATAGTGGTAAGGTTCATTGGAATGTTCAACCTCAAAAGACCTCATGGCTGATAATTGTTCAACACCAATATTCAACTCATCATCAGTTTTGGCTCCATACGCCATTAGCGCCGTCTTGGCCGTTGCAGGAGAATCAAACTCCACAAAGGCAAATCCTTTACATTTTTTTGTATCTCTGAACACTGGGAAGCCAACATAGTCCACTTTTCCATACTTAGAGAAGTGACGTTGCACCCAGTCACGGGTGTGATTCCTAGACAAATGATCCACATAAATGGTACAATCAAGTTCATTCTCTTTTGGTGTAGTTCCTAACACAGATTTCACCTTTGTTTCATCTAGTGAAAGTTCTAAAACTGGCGAGTTATTTATAGCATGTCTTATCAACTTCATGTCATCAGTTAAACTCTTTATTTTTCCAAAATTTGCAAGAGTTGTCAGCTTAACAAATGAATTTTCATCCAATTGTTCAATGAGGAACTTATCTTTAGCCAAGTTTGCCTTGTTAAAATAAAATTCCAATTGCTTTTGAACTGAATTCACAATATGCTTCTTCCTTGTTCTTTTCTTCTTGTTAGTTTCTTGTACTCCCTTAGAACCAGAACTAGCTGCTTTATCCATAGGAATCTCAGAGCCTTGTTCTTCTGGACATTTTGCCATGCTGGACTTATCTACTTCAGTTGGGTTACCAGTTAATGTTGTGGTTGGCTCCACCTGAACGTGCTTGATTGATCTAGCTGAAATTGACCCAGAATAACTGTTGGAGTTTTTGTTGGAATCTGCTGTTGACAATGGAGCATCAAGCCTGCCTTCAAATCTATTGCTCACAGAAGCATCAGGCGTTTCAGTGGACTTGCTTGCAAGATCAGCAACAGATGCATCATTTTTTCCAATTTCAGTGAACACTGGATTTAGATTTGAAAAATTATCTACTTTGCAATGTTCAAGAACTTCACTATCTTTTTCAAAATTGTTTTTGTCACTAAGCATTCCGAGACTATCTTCAACAGCTTGAGAAGGGTCCAACTTTTTAGAGGACTCTTCTTTGATCTCAATACTGTGATCACATTCTTTAGGATCAATTTCCACTTTGCCTTTTAATTCTTTGTCAATAAAGCTGTCAGACTGCTCATGTTCAGTTACACTACTTGGTTCATCATCCTCCTTTGAAGAGAGTAGAGGCTTTTTGGTAGCTGTGGCGTTTATTAGCTCAAGTTCTTCGTCACTCTCATGCAGAGACAATTTTCGTTTCTTCATGTCAGTTTTGTTACACTTCTCTTCCTGACTGGATCCAGCACCCTTGTCATGAGAAGAGAGTTCAGACATTCTAGTTCTTACATCACTTATCTTTTCTGTTTGTTTGACAAAGGTTTCTAATTTTTCATCATTTTTTTCTTGATGCCCAACACTCTCTTCTATTGTTTTTTGTCTCTTGATATCTTTTCCTTCACAATCTTCTGGTTTAACATTTTTTCTTTTGTCCACCATTTCAAGAAATTCACTAGATTGCACTATCTACCCACACATAAACCAAACTTTATACAGCTGGATACAATATTTATTCAAATTCTAAACCTGAGTCTCCTGTCCATCACAGCTGTCCAATGAAAGAATGAAAATAATTACCTTTTTGACAATGAAATCAACTTCAATAGAGGCTAAATTCAGGTAAGCTAGCTAATTGCAATGATGTGTATCAGTTAGCTACTAATGAAAACATTATTATAAAAACAACAATAATATCAATTGAAATCATATCAGTTTCTCAAAATGTTTCAATAGCAATGATGGCTGAGGAGTGAAAATAATGCCAGTATGACAATGACCATCTATGAGCATGAATAGAATTGCTTGTAGATCCTGTCCATCTTTTGGAAGATCAAATACAATCAAGAGCTGCATCTAATGAGAATAATTTAGTTAGAAATAATCAAAATGGGAGAATAGTTTAGTTAGAAATAATCACACAAGATTTTACAAATGCTGATAGAACAAGTTATAGCTAAAGAGAGAACAAATTACACACAAGTAAAAGTCAACTAGGTAGCAACAGCAAAACAGAAAAAATATCCAATCATGCCTAAGTGTAGGTCCCAAGAGATCCACCAAATATGTGATAAAAGCCAAGGGTGTTCCAGAAGTCTAATGTGGTGGCAAGGTTTGAAACAAATTTTTGATCATATGGATCATAAGATTAGGAACCTATCTCTACCGGAACTACGATGCACGTCTTTGAAAGCTCCTCAGTACAGCATGACTGGGTCATAGTATAAAGATATATATATATATATATATATATATATGTATATATACACACAACATCATGCAGAAACACTTGTTCTTGGACACAGTTTTACTGCAAGTTGAACAGGTTCATTCATATTCAATTAAACTTGTTTCCCCCAGTAGTTAACGCAAAAACACTTGTTTAATCATCCAAAAAAATTAAATATCTACTGCAGAGCATTGCAAATATTATGAAATGAGCACATCATTGATAACCTGGTCTCAATTTTACAGTTATCTGTTAGCTAACATGACAAATCCTTATGAAGCATTGCAATGCATTAAAGTTCCAGCCATTCACTAATCCATGGACATAATTCAAAAAGAGACAGATCTGTAAGAATCAAGGACCAACTGTTCTTTAGAAATCTGCTGTGCATCAAATCTAAGAATAGGAAACTAGTTCATTCCTTCAGTGGTGCACATAAACATAAAGAGATTACATGAAACATGCATTACTTAATTTGAAGTCTATGTCTTACACCTACGCAGTCTGCGGAGCTGTTTACATTTTCAGAACCATTTATGTCGTCTGTAGAGCCGTATAAATTTTTATGCATGAACCATTTTTGTCAAGTTTAGGAACCAACATGGTGAGCTTCGACTCCACATTGTATCTCTCAGGGTCATAATTATTATTCAAGTTTAGCCCACATGGACACAGTATTTGTGATTCAACAGCAGGAAGAACAAAGAACAGTGTGCTGCATTATTGACATTTTAATGGTTCTTAAGAAGGATTACATCATTAGTCAGGTTGCTTGGAACTGACATTTCAAAGTCTCACAACGCCAGGCTTTGGTTGGATAAGATGGTGCTAACAATACGAGAGATGGATTGTGTCACGCAAGTTTAGATAACATTGAGATGCAGATAAAGTCTTCTTTTTGAGAATTGCAATTTGCAATGAAACATTATTGGGAAATTGTTTTAAAACCTACCATTAGGCTAGCTACACCTACCAGCTGCCAGTTCAATTGATAGGAATGCACCATGAGAATTCTCACCTGAAATCTTTGTCTTTGCGTCTGGCCTTCAATGAAATTGTTTAGTTGGCTATCAGTTGTAGGTCCACCAAAGGCCATTCTAACAACACAAAACCTAACTTTGGCAGCCAAATCAAAATGAATGGCACTTAAGTTTGGTAGCTTCCCACAAAGTTATTGGGCCAGCAATAGACTCCAATTTTGTACCTCTAGTAATTGGCATAGGCTAAAAAATGTACCTGAAAGCAACAAACTAATGTAATATACGTATTAACAATGAAGGCAGGGTGGTCAATTCCAATCCGAAACTGAAATGAACAGTACAACAAAAAGATTTTATAATTCAAGATTTGTTTCAATTATAGCCACTGGATTCTTACCTTTGTAGCCCCCCCAAGGGCTCAGCATACCCTCTCGTTAGGTGCACCGAGCCAGGAGAGGCCAGCACAGCCATATGCGCCAGCAACTACAAAGACTCCGCAGACCAACAACGGGAAGATGCTGTAAGGGATGCACACCATTGGCTTCCAAAGAACAAACCCAAAGCCACTCGCATGAAAACTCAAGGCACAACTACAACCCCGCAGAAAACCATGAATGAAATACATTTTCACACACACATATATA
>SDVV010020064.1:0-13398 GCA_016164225.1 Gammarus roeselii
GATACATATAATAATAATGATAACACATTCAAAATTTATCACCATGAAAAAAGGGCAGATAAATATAATAGAGCCCAAGCAAGAAGAAATAATAAAATACTAAAATAAAGTGTTAATGATCTATAAAATGAATAAGCATCCATCCACCCCAAAGCAGCAGTTGAGAAGCCGCAAGCAGATGAATTTGTTCAATATCAATCACCCCAGTGTACATTCTGTAACAAGACAGGTCATTTGGAGTTCGATTGTTTTGCCAAGAGGACTATTTGTTATAATTGTAATTGCCCGGAACTTCATTAGCTCGTATTTCGGAAAGGACGAACATAGGAAGAGTATGTCAAGCTGAACATTAACATCTCTTGTCGGACCTACAAAACTCTGTGGAGAGGGAACTTCAAGTTAATGGATCACCAATTACCGAAATTCTGCGTGCCTATGCTGCTCGAGATAGCCAGTCCTGACAATCTTGTGTATCCGAGTAGTTTACGTCGTTTAGGTCTAGTTCAGGTAAGCCCCCTCCTATAAAATCAACACCCTCATAACATCCCATTGGAAGGACGTGTGGCACAAAGCGGACATAAAATGCTTGCAGTCAAACCCACAATTGGAGAACGGAAAACCAAGTTTTTTCACACGAGACAAAATATTCATTAACCGCTTGAGCACAGGACGCACTTGCATAACACACCATATAATGGCAGGACGCACTTGCATAACACACCATATAATGGACGCAGACATGGGACCATTCGTGCCAGCAAATGGCAATGACCGTCCTACGGGGGAGTCTGCATTAACTTCGCGTTGGGACTCCGGTGGAACATGGAAGCAAAATCAAACAAATAAACAAACGAAATGGCAATCAGTTTGGACCACTTACTGACTCAGTACAACACACTAGCGGCAGCTTGAGATTTTGATCTCCCGATCACTGTAGAAAGCCTACTCACTAACACCTATCGGAAACAGATAAACGAGGTAAAAGTGCCAGCCTATACGCATACCACAATTTGAAGAAACTAATTCGTTGTATAGTTGTTCCACATATGTTTGAGTGTGAATCAAACGGAATTGATCGAGCACAAAATGGAACTCTGGTCTAGTTGAGCCCCAGGATAATCTAATCTCACAGAACGTTCAAATGGACGAGATATCGTTAAATGCAAACCTTAGTTAAGCTGAGTTCTGGCAACAGAATGTTCTAGATCCTATACCATAGGTGAACTTGACCTATCTAACCTAAAGTTAAACCTGAAAGCCTTGTGCGATATCTCTGTAACCGAACGATGTCAAATTTTATTACTCAACCCCGGAAGGAATATGAAACAACAAGTTTAGTTAGGCATTTACACACACATATATATATATATATATTCATAAACCAACGTTGACTGCCTTATATTGTCAGCATGTGGCGAAACAGTTTGAGCCTCACACATAGTTAATACTGATTATGCAAACACTACATCTTTACTTACAATGTTACAATAGTTTACACTAATCCGACTACTAACATGTCATCAAACACACTTATGTTGAAACGATGAAGTGTCTTTGGGTAGAAATTCAATAATACAACTGCAATTAGCACGACAGTAAGAATCATCTCAATAAGACCAACTGCCTTTGACGAAGAAAAAATGAAGTAATACGTTGCCAAACAGGTATTCCCGCACCAGCTACTGTTCAGAAACTACATAACACGACATTGTTTCAACAGACATCATAAGATCTAGATGCTGATGTGAACAGATGGCTCTAGTAGCAGAGTTCAATTGCGTTGCGATGGAAAGATCATCAAATCATGTTATCGCAGTACGACCCAAACTATAAACCTACATTTACTTTCTAACGAATGTTAAAAAATGATTTAGGTAGATAAGAAAAAGTGAAAAACATGGAATTCAAAATTACTTGAACATAATGTAGAACCATCATAGTTCTCAAGATTGTATTGAACATAACTACTCTGAGGATTGCGACGCGCAATTTTACAAGAAACATCCTGGATGGTTCGTGTTATAGTTATCGTGCTTTGGGATACATACATACCAAAGAAAACAAGTTATATATAGGTAGTGCTGAGCAATAATATTATTTATTCATTATTTGCTTCTATGTTCCACCGGAGTCCCAACGCGAAGTTAATGCAGACTCCCCAGCAGGGCGGTAGCAATAATATTATGAGAAATAGATCGTGCGGAACAATAAGAACGTGCAACAATTAATGCTTTGAAGAATATTCCAATGCAAAAATATTAATAAATTATGCGATTTACTAGAAGCAGACGTGAACGAAAACTGCAAGATGAAAAATTATAAAGGGTAGCTATTAAAAAGTAGGCTATTAAAGGTCTAATGTCTCGGACACGGTGTGGTCCCATTTTACAGAATATTTGCTCCATGGAGGGTACCGTTAAAAAATGCGTCCTTGAAGGGTTGATGTTTTTGACACGCTCTGTCCAATACATCCGTTGTATGGAGTTTCCAACATCACCTTCGGTGAAATATTGAAAGAATTTATAAGAAGCCTTTAAGAGCCTACGAGGACCCATCGGGAGCCCACTAAGAAACATCAGTAACCTTGATGAGTCCGCGCGAGAACCCACCAAGGGCCTTTAAGGAGCCCAGGAGACCTATCTGCAGCCCGCGTGAACCAATCAAGAGCCCTCGAGGATATACCAGGAGCCACGAGGACACATAGAGCCCACAACAAATCCAACACATTATGTTCCAAGGAGGCCCATGTGCAAAAAGCTCAATCGATGAACTAGTGCACATTTCTTCACATAAGTGTAGAAAGAAGCTCGGAGATGGAAAAAAAAAGAGACCCGAATACGAGATGGAAAAGGATTAGAGAATAGAAATGCATTAATACTACAAACAAAACACTATTTACAGGAAATAGAGAGCAAACATTAGGATTATGAAGGTATAGGAAGTTCAAGTAGTATTTCCATACGCCACACATTAGAAGGAAATCAAAAAGAGAACCACTCGACAGGTGGTTAATGAAACTATTGCTAATCATAATCAAGTGACCATTGATGAACATCATAAAGGCGAAGCACAAGAATTATGAATTGAAGACGCTCACAATAAAAGGATTACACATACAGAGAAAACACGAGTCAAAATTTATATAAAAAGGGGCGGCTGATGGCAAGACGGGTCTCTTATCCCTCTCCTGCACTCACACACATAACTCAACTTTTCAGTACACTGACCGCAAAACACACTTCGGGTTAAGAGTGAGGTCCAAGACCTGTCAGCAGCAGAGCCAGATAGCTTTCTCCGGCTTACTCCCTGCTGCGTCATAACAGCCGGGCCTCCTCTACTCACGTCCATCGCGTTTCTCAGCAGGACGCCAAAGGAGAGGAGGCATATATTTCTCCACTCGCCTTTCCATTGCCCGCTTAGTTGCTACCTCTACAATGTTATATCTCTCTGAAACCTGCTTAACGGCATCCATCCACCCAAATATCTGTCATCCTTGAAGGTTGAGCCTACTTGACTCCGCTGTCATCACTCATCTCAACAAACTACCCTCATCCATCGTCACCATGTGTTTAAACCTCCCCAGAACACCTGAATTTACCCTGCCTTCCAGCTTTTTCCACATTCCAGTTCTAATTAGAACAGCGTTATTATTGATCATATCTGTCCGCAACACTCCGGCTATATTTCGCTAACATTCAATCTCGAAAACACAGAAGGTAAATAAGAAGCCCACTCATTTTTTAACCTGTTAGTGGACAGATATCCGGATTAGGGATTTTATTCATCTCTAGAGAACCTTTCTGACACTAAAGGGTTAAACTACTCAGGAGAAAGGGTTGTCATGACGAAAAAAAAAGAGGTCACACGTACGAGCCTCCGCTCTCTCCTCCGTAGACTTCTGAATAATGCAAAAATCCTTGGAAGAGAGTACAAATACCACAACTGAAAAATGCATGCGATATAAGAGACCGATTATGTTCGTCATGCAAAGAAACGAAGTCGCGAATGAACAGATCATAGTGAAAATCTAACATTAAACAATAAGAATTGAAATTTATTTCAAGACTCGCCGTCCAGTTGTAACTGGACGCCAATGACTCACGATGTTAATGGAGTTAGGATGTCAAGCAGAGGATCTATTAACGAGCCGCAAATTGTTAACAGGTGGACGTATACACATCAGCATTACGAGATAGTAACGGCCCAGTGAATACTGATCATTTCAACACTGCCCGTAGTTACAAAACTTGTTTGTTCAAGTTTTTATGGATGTACGAGCAGTGTACTCAGAATATTGCTAACACAACTCCTGAGTGTAGACCTTAGACTCTACACAAGGTGACCTTAATTTCAGCATAAGGTATCAACGAATAGTGAACAAATGAAGCAAACATAACTCAACAACAATAACCTGGGAGGTCGCGGCTTCCCAAACGGCACATTCCTCCACTAAACATGGCATTAATACTAGGATTTAATCATTATTAAAGCGAATAAATATGTAAACAAATAGGTTCATAGTATCGCTTAAACGAGATAACAAACAACGGTCGCAAACGTGACGAAAAAGAAAAAGTGAGACGAGATATTTGTGACGCCTCATCAAAGCCTCAACGAGTGAGGACCTTGACAATTATGTGCGAGACGCGGTAAGCTAAAGCTCGTTTGCTTCTCGGACACGGTAGCGAGGTACAGACATCTTTCCGAGAAACAGGGACCCAAACGTCCCAACATGCAAGTGTGTGTGCGCCAGCGTTTGTTAGCCGAGCGCTGGCTGTAGCTCCCCCACTGCAGGGAGAGGCCACGCCAGATGCAGATCAAACAACGCCTGTCATTGGTACGTTAGTCCTTGGGTCTCATGTTGTCCATGAAGACTCCCTAAAAAACTGCAACCGGATATTCGCCAGTTCGAAAATAACAGTTATAAAATAGCAAATTTTGTTCATGGTCAAGCACCCGCGCATAAAGGTTACAAAATAATATTGAAAACAACAAGTGGCCTCAAGCGGACAATAAAGCATATTAAAATATAATCAAGGTCTGGTACTTCAACGATTAGTCAATTGAATCAAGACTCAGACGTATAATAACGTAATTTCGTTCAGGTCATACAACATTCAGAATTTGTATAAATTAGATTAGAGTGCCAAGGCTTTCTAGTGCCAGAATTTTTAGAACAAATTGCTTCTAGTTTAATCTGAAATTAATCACGCAATCCATGCCAAGTTTTCGACATTTGCCTACTAGTTACATACAAATGGATATCTCGCATAACTGTCAGAATCAAATCCAATCGAACTATTTCATCAACTGAGGAAACATTACTTTCTGACAATGCGAGTGTAGAGCGACGAGGCTTTCCATTGCGCTCGAGTCAACGTTCTTCTGTCGCCGAATGTCAAACACGTAGCTAAATACAACTTTTAGAGTAGATTAGAGTGATTTGGTTTACTACAGCGTGAAGTCAACATCTTCTACGCTGCGATTGACAAAGGTAAGACGTACGGGTGCTCAGGGGGAACAGTAACACATAAGATACTCTGGCCATATGGTTCCAGCATTCTCAGAGTGGCAGCAAGGAGCGTTATCCCTCAACTTACCCAGCTCCAGAGTTCAAAGAATTCGCCGTCGTCCTTAAGGTGCCGGGGACAAAGCGCAAGGGAGAGATAAAGCAGTGACAGGAGTGGGCGATCCCTTGCATGAGATACACACTCAGTGTAGGGAATCCGCCGCATGAGAACAGCAAGAATGGAAAAAGAGAAAAATGAGAAGTCACGGAACGGTTGCATAAAAGTACCCAACTTGGCTTTTATTAGCCAAACGGAAAAATACAATTTAGAGCAGGTGTGCAACAACTAGTGGGAGGGTTGTTAAGAGGGAGTTTGAGATCAGGTAATGCAAATTTAAACAAAACACAATATGCATACGAGTTAAATAAAAGTCTAATTTAGGATGGGTGAGA
Organism: Gammarus roeselii; assembly: GCA_016164225.1. Lineage (NCBI taxonomy): Eukaryota > Metazoa > Arthropoda > Malacostraca > Amphipoda > Gammaridae > Gammarus > Gammarus roeselii. The sequence continues at coordinate 5,963 of SDVV010020064.1, forward strand.
AAATGAGAGAGAGTGAAGGGTGATGAGGATTGTCTGAAGGGATGTAAGGCCGTTCACTCCCTCGGTTGGGCCGTGACTCTGTGCCTCCCCTGTAGGGAGGGTCTACGGTAATAAGAATATTTATACACCTGATGTCACTCAACAATTATCCACCAAAATAATAGAGAAGCAAGATGACAATGCCAGGATCGTTTCGTGAACATAAGAGTTTAACACGTGCCTACTATTCTCTGCTGCAATTGCGAGAGGGTCGAATTGCTGTATGTGCCTCTGAATGAGTTTTGCTACATATCTCAGCAATTGTATTAGAGTGACTACAGTTAGCAATGTTTTTAGTTAGTTGATACCGTTCCAACAATGAATTTCGTGCCGCACTTTGGACACTATACTTGTCTGAAAACCTCCCGATATCGGTCGTAGAATGCCTCACTGCAACTTACTCTAACCCAAGCCACATTCAATCAAGCATACATCAGAATAAATATTATAAAAACTTGTACTTGCCTTTGAAAATCCACTCACGCATTTAGTAACTAACCATACCAATTGGATAGTTAAAAGTAGCAATGCACAAGGACTTAAGAGCGGTTAGTTTGTGATCCTCGACGACTACATAAAAAGAGTTGACTGAAGCGAGGTAGCCTGAAGAGGATGCTGCTTCAGAACAAAGTCTACTGATTGGGGACGAGGCGATCGCTGCGAATAAAGCATTTGGATCGTAAAAGAAGCGGACTCCTCTGTGATCGTGTGAGCTTAATTGTCCGTAGGTGAAGCCAATAACACAAGCAACACGTAGCGATGCGTGGCACGCTGCAACCGTAGTAATCCTTCCACGACTTGCTACGACAAACCACTTATGGGGACGACAAAAAAGATCAACAAGGAATTAGAGCAACTTAAGGTGAAGAGAACATACCGGCGTAACGCGCTAAAGTGTTGCCACTACAGCGGCAGTATATACAGGTCATGCACGGGGATATTTACACAGCACTAAACAAGAATAGATCAAAGGATATTGCATCACCCTTCGTTTGACTTCACACAAAAGTTCGAAAGGCTATAAGGGATATGACCTCATCAAATACATGGATGGAAATAATTTCCACGTAAATACATTCGAATCCATAGGAATATAGAAGAAACATACGTCAATGGTAAATACTTAATTTTACTGTACACACTGAAATATATCTCGTACCTCTGACGTACGCTGAATAGCTTAAATTTTTGTACCCTTTAGAACAAGGCACTCTACTTGAGAAACGGAAGTGTTGAAGTTGACGGCAAAATACTGCAAGCGCACGGTGTCAGGAATCTTAATTATATACATATTTGCCGACATTGACGCTATGATAAAACACCATTACGATGGCTAAGGGTGAGTTATTAGTAGAATAATTACAGATAGAATAAGGTAATGATAACCACGATTCCGTTAATAGATGTAATGACTGCCTTATACAATCATTCTGAAATAACTAACTACATGCGGTGGCAGAGCTGGCTTGGATATTATTTGCAGCTATGCCGACTGCTTCCATCCATCACATTAGATCAGATTAGCGCGCCAACTTCGATTAAAATAGATTAAACTAGATTAGAGGGCCAAGGCTTTGATCATAATAGATTTTATTACAGTGCCATGAGTTCGATCACTATAGTAACGAAACCCACTGTGGATTATTTTACACAATCAAATTGGAGTATTTGTCTCTTCTGCGCGAACGTGAACCAACGCCTTCTGCTTATCATACATCCAGTGGAAATAAAGCTAACTTAGACCAATGCAATGCAGTGTCACGGGCCGGAAGCTGTAAAACCAGCATCTCTTATGCCTGTAACTAAAACTATATCATAGATTAGAATGGAGACTGGGTTGGCCGTTATTACTCTTTAGCGGCGCAATAATAATAAGAGATACCAAAAAAGAATGACATCAACTGTATTTGCCCGAATATGCATCATAAGCCTCAAGTTTATTGTGCATCATAGTGTAAATTTTCATCATATGCCTGATGTTGAATATGTATATTAGGCTTGAAGTTGAAGCGGTGTTCAGAACATGCAGTTACATCTATAACGGGCCCCCGAAGATAAAATTGTACCTATAATGGGCGTGCAGTTAAATATAATCTTAGAACCTAAGCTAATGCTGTATCTTCAGCCCGAGGCTGAAACCGTATCTTCAGCCCAAGGCAAAAGCTTAATCTTATGCGCTAGGAAACTTCTTAAAGCTGTATGTTAGACCAGAGTCTAAAGGCGTACCTTAGGCCGGAGGCTAAAGCTGTATATTAGGCCTGAGGTTACAGACACAAGCAGAATCCCTCAGGAAAAGGGGTGGACGACGGCAAGGCGCACGTCACACTCCTTATATACACTCGCACTTCAACAACTTAACCCTTTTCTGCTTAAGGGCCCGGCCGGGAGACCCGGCAACACACACACGCTGGGTCAGGAGTGCCGTACGAGGTCAGTGCCAGTAGCAGGGTCCGACAATGAAACTGGTTTACTCCTGCCGCGCCATCATGATCGTCCCCGCCCCTCATCATGATCATCCAGTTTCTTAACGCGACGTCAAGGGCGGAGAAGCACACCAGGGCAGCGTCAAAGCTTATGCATTGCACGCTCTCTTACTTCCTCCATACGTGTCTCTCCTTTCTACCGCCTACTTCAGGCCATCCATCCATCCAAACCTCTGTCTACTTCTGAGCCCATGTCCACTCACCCCCACCTACATCGTCCTTACAGCTGCATATTAAGCCGGAGGTCAAAGCTATATATTGGGCCGAAGTCTGAAGATGTATATTAAGCATGAGACTGAAGCGGTAAATTGGGCTTTACGCTAAGCTGTATCTTGGGCTTGAGGCTAAAGCTGTATCTTGGGCCTGAGCCTATCTGCACATAAAACCAGAGGCTAAAGCGGTATCTTAGGCCTGAAACTGATTTTTATACTAGGCCAGAGTCTAAAGCTGTATATGTTAGGCCCGAGTTTAAGCTGCACATTTTGTCATCGTGTTGAGTTGCATTCCTCTTCAATCCCTAATTATTGAAATACTAAAGCCCGCATTCAAAGCTCTCGAGTTCTTGCAGTCCCTGAAGCCTTGGGGGACATACTTGAAGTTGTCCGCAATGGTGACTATTACCGCCATCACTGAGGCGAGAGCGTGCAGGTGAGAGCTGAACATGGATTAATCCAATTGATCAGGGTGACTAACTATTACAGAACAGGTATAGTGCTAGGAATGCCGAATGTCAACTTAGTCATTAGTGACGTGCCATTACATATAAGGTTCCATGGATAGAGGAGTTAAATTGGCACCTTTCTAGTAATGTACTAAACACAACAAATGGGATATTGATGGGCTATTGTAGACAAGCAGATCGTGAGTTGCTCGTCTCAAGTCTATGCCCTTCTGGTAAATAATTGGCCGAATTCGTTTAAGTCAAGTGCGCAGCGAATCTGAGATTAACAATTTTATGAGAGGCCTCAAGTGAATAAAGCAACAAGGAGTGAGGTCCCTCTTACAGCTATCATTATATAGATACATACACTAGGCCAAATCCCCGAAGAAGGGGAGTGGCCGACGGCAAGGCGCACCTAACACACCTCTCATACACTCACACTCGCTGAACTTAGTTAGCCCTTTTGCGCTAAAGGGTCTTGTCGGAAGACACCGCTACACACACTCTGGGTCATGAGTGCGGTCCAAGGTCAGTGTCAGCAGCAAGACCCGACAGTGTGACTGGTTTACCCCTACCGCGTCCTGGTGACCGCTCCCCCCCCCCAATCACGATTAGATGCCAAGGGCGGGAAAACAAATCAGGACAGCGTCAAAGTCACCCATCCCCAACCATTCTCCACTCACGCCTATTAATTGCACTCTCTCTCGCTACCTCCACTCAAGTCTCTTATTCCTGACACTATCATTATCAAAGTTATAAATAGTGAGGTCATTATTTATCTTGCGTTCAACAAGTTATCGAGAGACTTCTGAAACCAATTTCCTTTAGGCTACATGTATAGTGCTGAAAACGCTTGATGTACAATGTTTGCTTTTATTGATATCCTATTAAATCTTCTCCCGTTAGCATATCAACTTGTATCAGTTGAATCAGTGTGGCACCCAAGCTGGAGCGGCCTGCTTAGTTCATCCATTTTCTGCAGTTGGCAGCACCGCACATGCAGGGTATCTTGCTGTCCTCCTCTTCGTCAAACTTGTAGTCATACGCCAACTGAGGGGAAACGTATACCAATGTGAGCAATATTACTGGAAATTTATATTATTTCATCAACAGATTTATTGTTTTTGTGGCTTTGATAGACAGTTTAATGGAGGATTCCAATGGGATGCATGTTGCAGTTTTAAACAATGGAGCATGGTGTAATATGAAATAATGGAGGGCATGCTGCAGTTGGAAATCATGGGGGGGCACGCTGCAGTGCGAAACAATGGAGAGGCATGCTGCAGTGTGAAACAATGGAGAGGCATGCTGCAGTGCGAAACAATGGAGAGGCATGCTGCAGAACAAAACAATGGAGAGGTATGCTGCAGTGTGAAACAATGTAGAGGCATGCTGCAGTGCAAAACATTGGAGAGGCATGCTGCAGTGCGAAACAATGGAGAGGCATGCTGCAGTGCGAAACAATGGAGAGGCATGCTGCAGTGGGAAACAATGGAGAGGCATGCTGCAGTGCGAAACAATGGAGAGGCATGCTGCAGTGCGATACAATGGAGAGGCATGCTGCAGTGCGATACAATGGAGAGGCATGCTGCAGTGCGAAACAATGGAGAGGCATGCTGCAGTGCGAAACAATGGAGAGGCATGCTGCAGAACAAAACAATGGAGAGGTATGCTGCAGTGCGAAACAATGGAGAGGCATGCTGCAGTGCAAAACATTGGAGAGGCATGCTGCAGTGCGAAACATTGGAGAGGCATTCTGCAGTGGGGAAACAATGGAGAGGCATGCTGCAGTGGGGAAACAATGGAGAGGCATGCTGCAGTGGGAAACAATGGAGAGGCATGCTGCAGTGCGAAACAATGGAGAGGCATGCTGCAGTGCGAAACAGTGGAGAGGCATGCTGCAGTGGGAAACAATGCAGAGGCATGCTGCAGTGGGAAACAATGGAGAGGCATGCTGCAGTGATAAACAATGGAGAGGCATGATGCAGTGCGAAACAATGGAGAGGCATGCTGCATTCAACCTTTTTCTCTCCTCTGCTCTCACCCCCGAGGTCTCAGCTCCGTACAGCACAGTTGGCACAACGACACCCTCATACAGCCCTCTCTTTGCTATCCTCCCCAACGTCTTGCAGCTCAATACGCTCTTCAGTGCACCCAACACTTCACACCCCTCCTTCACTCACGACTTCATCTCAGTTTCATCTAATTCAGTCTTCTCCACATGGGAGCCCAGATACTTGAAACACTGAACTTCTTCCAACAATTCTCCATTTAGGATGACACTAATTCTGCTCGCATCGACAGTCCTCAAGCATCTTATTACCTTACTTTTACCCACGTTCACTCGTAGCTTCCTTCACTCACACACTCAACCAAACTCAGACACTAGCCTACATAGCTTCTCCTCTGAATCCGCAACCAGGACCGTATCATCCGCAAATAGCAACTGGCTCAGCAGCCAACTCCCCTATTCGCTTCCAACAGCTCCAAGCCACGACATAGCACACTCGCGTTCACTTCCCTGACCACTCCATCCATATAGAGGTTGAACAGCCAGGGAGACATTACGCAGCCTTGTCTCAGTCCCACTTTTACTGAGAACTAATCACTCGCCTGGCTTCCCACTCTGACACATGCTCAGCTGTCAATATATAAACTCTGCACCATTTTCAACAAATGTCCGCCCACTCCATACAAACGCAAGACCCTATACAGCGCTTCCCAGTCAATCCTGTCGTAAGCCTTCTCCAGATCCATGAAAGCCAAGAACACGTCCTTCTCTTTGCAAGGTACTTCCCACATACCTGTCTCACTGCAAAAATCTGATCGGTACACCCTCTACCACTCCTAAAGCCACACTGTTCCTCTCCAATTGCGCAGTCCGTACAGTCTCTAATCCTTTTGATCAGCACTTTCCCGTACAACTTACCAACAACACATAATAGACTGGTACCTCTCGAGTTGCAGCATTCATTTTTATCGCCTTTGCCCTTGTATAGCGGAACAAAGCAGGCACTGCGCCATTCAGTCGGTACCACGCCTGCCACAAAACACAAGTTCAGTAACCTCGCCAACCATTCGACAATCGTTACTGCACCCTTTTTCAAGCACTCGGTCGCAATACCATCCAAGCCAGGGGCTTTCCCTGCTTCCATCACCTCCACCTCTTCCCTGGTAATGTCCGCCACAAGTCTCTCTACCAAAACGGGCATCCGAGCACCACCACCCACTGCAACAATGCCAGCCTCTCTGTCATCCTCGACATTCAACAACTCATCAAAACACTCAGCCCACCTCTTCCGTACATCACCACTTTCTAGTTTTACTGCTGAAGAATTAAAATTTCCGCTCATGGAGTCAATTTTTGTTGGGAAATGCACGAGAACGTCGGGTAGGTCATTTGGTTGTAGAAACGATTATTTCTAACTTATTATTAAACAGAGCAAAAGATATGCATGGGCATTAATTGAACAAATATGGTCTATCCAGAACTAAATAATCCAACTTGCTCACATTTATGGCCATTATAGCTGTGTGCATAATCCAACTTACTCACATGGCTATAATAGCTGTGTGCATAATCCAACTTACTCACATGGCTATTATAGCTGTGTGCATAATCCAACTTACTCACATGGCCATTATAGCTGTGTACATAATCCAACTTACTCACATGGCCATTATAGCTGAGTGCATAATCCAACTTACTCACATGGCTATTATAGCTGTGAGCATAATCCAACTTACTCACATGGCTATTATAGCTGTGAGCATAATCCAACTTACTCACATGGCCATTATAGCTGTGTACAATCATGTGGGAAAAGTATAAATAAGCTATCGAATACAATTACAGGGACCATTAGGAACAAAGAAAAAGAGTGCAACGAAATGAGCACATGCCGTGAGGTCATGATTAACACATTGAGAGTGAAGAATAAGAGGGGTGCAACGAGATGAGCACATGCCGTGAGGTCATGATTAACACATCGAGAGTGAAGAATAAGAGGGGTGCAACAAGATGAGCACATGCCGTGAGGTCATGATTAACACATCGAGAGTGAAGAATAAGAGGGGTGCAACGAGATGCGCACATGCCGTGAGGTCATGATTAACACATCGAGAGTGAAGAATAAGAGGGGTGCAACGAGATGCGCACATGCCGTGAGGTCATGATTAACACATCGAGAGTGAAGAATAAGAGGGGTGCAACAAGATGAGCACATGCCGTGAGGTCATGATTAACACATCGA